>PVJS01000291.1:0-145110 GCA_004027185.1 Glis glis
TTTTTTTTTTTTTTTTTGGTGGTACCGGGGATTGAACGCAGGGGTGTTCTACCTCCGCGCTACACGCCCGGCCCTATTTTTTTATGCTTTATTTTTGAAACCGGGTCTCACGAAGTTGCAGAGGGCCTCACTAGGGAGAGAGAGAGAGAGAGAGAGGAGAGAGAGATCACGCGCGCGCAGGCACGCGCTGAGGTTGGCCCTGAACCGGGATCCTCCGGTCTCCTCCTCCCAAAGTACTGGGATTACAAGCATGTGCCACCACGCCCGGCCTCACCTCAGGTTTTATAAAAGAGAAATAAACCTTATAAATATAAAACCCCAAAGGTGACCCCTATTCTAAAGTTGTATTTTATGTATTCATAAACAATATATAATATTCATTTTTAATTGCTACATAATTTCAATTTTATGAACATGCCACAGTTTATTTTTAATCTACATTGGACAATGCTGATTTTTAATTTTTTACTATTTTAAAAATTGCACTGAACATCCTTGTGCATATATGTTCAAGAATTTCTCTAGGCCAGACACCTAGATGTGTAGTTAATGAGTTGTTTGATAGGAACAATTTCACCTTTAATTGCTCTCTAAAATAGTTGTAATAATTTATACCTGCAGTGAACTAGTTGACGACCATCTGAGGGCTTGGTCTTGTCTAAGGAAAGGGAACCAGTATCTCCTGGCTTTGATCAGTCACTCGACATAAGTTTGAATGTTTCTGGCACAAGAAGTTGTCATTAACCCCCCCCCCATATGTCTCACAAACCAAATTGAAATAAAAAACTACTAGAATAGAAAGTACTCATTAAAAACAACAAAAATCCCAAGACTTAGAAAATGAAAAGCACTCCATTTAAATATCCATAAAGCTGTACAAAATACAAAATAATGCAAGTATATAAAAATGGACAGTTTGCTCAGAATAATGTTTATTTGGTTTGACTACAAAGGAAGCTGCTCTGTGTGTGGTTCGCTCTTCCTCCCCTCTGGGCCTCTTTGCAGCCTCAGTTCCAGACTCAGGCGAATTGTGTTTCCATCTTGAGCAAGCTCTTGACTGATATATGGCATCACCAAACACAGGAAGTTCCTCTGAGGCATTGCCACTTCCCGGCTGGTGACTGAAGTTCAGGTGCAGAATGAGCACGCTGGCACAAACAGCAGACACTGCAGCTGGAAGTCACACAGTCGGGCTCTTCTTCCTCTAACCAGAGCCAGATCTGTATCTTGAGCATCTCCTTACCAATATTTTGAAAGCCTCTCCTTCTCCTCATACTCCTTGATTCTTCCAAAATTGAGGGGTTTAACTTGCTATCCACCAGGCCTAAATCCTGAACTCCTTCCTATGTATAAGCCAGTTCCCCAATTTAGAGGTTGTTGACCTTTCCGTCTGTGCATACTTGGCCTTTACAGCACTGTAAAGAGGGTGAACATGCATCTCCTTTGTGTCCACCATCTCTTTTGTGTTTCCTAACACTCACATTTCTTCAGTGAGTAACAACCCTTTACTCAGGGTCTTGCTTTCTGTGTAATTAGGGAACACCAGGCTGAAAGAGGGTGGGAGATCCTGTGTTTGTGTTCACTCAAAATCCTACAAATGATAACAAAAACAAGTAAGCACTATGCAGCTGAGAAGAAGTAAGGTATATTAGTTGGACAACCTAGTTAATGAGGAGTCATGGGGAGCCGGGGACTGTGTGTCCCATGGAGCTCTCTTTTCACTTCTAGAATGGAGGTGGAGAAGCTACTGCCTCAGCTTTCCCTCGGTGCTTGTCACTCATGCCTGCACTGTGGGAAGAAGGCTCCCGCCTCAGCTCCATCACTGGAAGAGACTTGGAGCTTCGGGTTTGAATGGAAGCCCTAGGAGGGCAATGGTTCTCAGTAGCCACAGAACAGCCATCTTTGACCCCCAAATCACTAATTCTTAAGCAGGTTCCTTTTTTTAAAATTTTGAAACAGGGTCTTGATAAATTACTAAGACCAGCCTCAAACCCGAGATCCTCCTGTCTCAGCCTCCCAAGTACTGGGATTATAGGTGTGTGCCACCACACCTGGCTTCCAGCAGGTTCCTTTTGATAGCTCTGGTACAGGACAGATTAGACTGTGTCAGTTGCAGAGAGAGGTTGGAGTCTATAGCCATCTTGGTTTCCTCCATCTTTGCCACCTAGAACTTACCAATAGGGTTATTGTAGAACCAGGGCTCTACATGGGAAGGCCCTTTGAGCCCCACACCCATGCATGCGTATTGAAGCACAGAGGCACAGCTCCATTTCACTTCCAAATTCTGCAATCTGCAGATGTGGGATTTTATTAGGCATGAAAACAGACTACCACAGTGTTCCATGGAAACAAGAGTGAGTTTGGTTAAGAAATCAGAGCAAGTGGTCTTAGTGACAGCTTATCTTTGATAGAAAGGTATATCATCATATATTGTATCTGGGAATCCACAAGTAGCTATCCATTCTGCTTACCACCCCACCCTAATGGGTCTCCAAGACACAGCACAGAAGACATGTTGGATCAATGCACACCCTTTGTTACAGTATTGCTTTAGGACTGTGACTTTCTGTCCTCGTTAGCTGAATGGACTACAAATAACCTCAAGCATAGTTGGCATAGTTATCTTGATTGCTAACTCTGAATAATTGGGAATGGAAGCCTGGAGCACTTTGCGAAGGATTCAGAGGTGATGAATGGTCTCAATACAAAATAGCGTGGTAATTGATTAGCAATGTCTGCCATAACACAGGATGGGAGAATCCTTGCATACGTAGCAAATATTTGCCATTCCTGTCCTTGAAGGCCCTTCGTGTCCCCAGATGATAATCAGATTTAAGTAGCCTATCTGATGCTTCTTTTCCCTTGCGCCTCTCCCTTGTTCTCAGCAGACTCTCCAAGTACGATGACTCCTACTTTCAGACAAACCTCTCCAAGCCTGCCTGACTTCAGCTCCAGGAAATAGGTTTATGAAAGACATCAATAGAAGGAAATGTCCCCCTTGGAAGAAAGATGAAAGGGGAACAAAAAGCACACTTCTCCTTTGTTTTTCCTATCTAGATTTATTGTATTCGTTTCACTAATAGCTCCAGCATGTCCGATACTATTGAATCCATTTCATTCTTGGTACATTTTAGAATTTCTCTTTGAAAAGCAGAAAGAAGCTTTGCACTTCCAGTGTAAGTTAGAATTTGCCACTAATACTTCTAATTTGGGGTTCCCAAAATTCCCTACATTCTAGGAACCTGGTAATTTGTGGCACTAGGAATGGGTTACAATAGAAAGTCTACTGAAGAATACCACCCTTAAATTACAGTGTCTTGAAATTTCTGTTATTCTTCAATGCAGAGCAACATTTGACTCAAGCACACTTCAGATGGTGTCCTTTCATCCGTTCCCCATAGATAAGGAAAAGCATTTTGTTTCCTCCATTTCTAAAATTTACTTCCCTATTTCCCCACATTTAGATATTAACAATAAAGTGATATCTTCCAATCAAGTGATATCTTCCAAGTCATACTTTCCCTTTTTATTTCTTTTGCCAAAAATACTGTATCATTCATTCAGTTTAGCGTTGTACAGTCAATGATGGCTTAAAATTAGAAACACAGTGATGACTCTCCTAGGGGACAATTAACCCTGTATTGGCTTTTTTATTTCAGTCATTCCAAGAATGCATCCCTGAATGGGATATGCTGTTAAGTGCTTACTGTCTCCCCAAATTCTCTTCTTAGTTTAATTACTATTTTCCAAAGGGTCCTCTCTCATTATAGGTGGTGTTAAGCATTATATTGCAAATCATAAACACACTTTGGTTGTTTTCCCCAGAGCAGGTTACAGAACATCAAAACTTGCTTTACAGCATTCTGAAAGGCTGGCCAGGTAGCAGCAAATCTGGTAGCAAGATGTGAGGCGGCAGAGACCACGGCACCACTGATTGGATTTCCACACCACATAAGGGCTCAGTGATGTGTGTCCAAACATGTTAATTTACAAACCGCTGGACCAAATTGGACCTGGGTCTGTAGCCCTCCACGGTGGCATGCAGGTCAAAGCTTTGACTCTTAACAAGCTGTGTCAAACTCATTTGTTTCATGTGATTGCATACCGTTGTGTCATTATAGGTAAAGTGCCCACCTGCAGGAGAATATGGAGTTGTATCACTTTGGGAAATAATATATGGAGAATGTTTCTTTTTCTTTGTTATGACAATGAGGGGGACTTGTCATCTAAAATTGATTTCAGATGTCAGAGTCGTACCGCTTGAGACTTTTAGGCTTCAGTCATATTCCAGGCCATGAAGTGCTTTGTCAAAGAAATGACTTGTTCAAATAAATAAAGCAAACGTCTCATAGTCTGGGAAGTGGACTGTAAAGTCGGGGCTCTTAGTTCTAGGTGAGGACTGTGGCTGCTTTCTTAGATAATACGAGCACATGAAATGTGTTTATCCACCCAGAATTCTGTAGTGGAGGACTTTTTAAGATTGCAACTCTGGGAAGTCAGCTGGGGCTTGTTGAGGAAAGAAGAGGGTGGTGGAACAGAGGGTTCCTGAACTGCTTTGGAAATGTATTCATTTTCTAGCCATTTTGTGTTGTCGCTGCTTCTCCCCACAGAGTGACTAGATCTCTTTAGAGTGGCACTGTTCTTGCTTTCCTAGGGTGCCACGATTTGGGGGAGAACAAAAATGATTGCTGGCTGAAAAGTCTCACAAGCCTGACTTTTTCATGTGCTGTCTCATTTCAAGCCATTCAGAAATCATGATGACTTTTATCAGTGTAAATAAAGATCATGATATACAGAAAATATCAGTGTAACATTTTGTGCTATCACAAAAGTGTTTCAAAGCATTTTTCCCTGTTAATTCAGGTACTATTCGGGCTCTTAGTCTGTATTTTGAAGTTAGAAGATATGTTGGTAGACACTGGGGCTTAGTAAAAGAGCAGGAACATTAATAATAGTTGTCTGTTTCTTTGCAACATCATGAGAATAGAGAGTGAAATGTCAGTATAGTTATTGGTAGCAATACTTGCAAAGATATAGAACTTGTTGCCAAAATAAGCTTGGGATCTTCTAGGAACCTCTCTGCTCTGAAATTTGGAAACACCAGGTTCTAGAGCCTGTTCAGCGCTCATGTCTCATACCTGTTGATCATTCACAAGGAAAGCAGGAACTTAAGTTATTTTATTCCTGTATTTTATAGTGGGCTATAAACACTGAGAACCTATAGCCAATACTACCTATAGCCAATTATAGATCTCAAAAAATATTTACTGGATGAGTAAAGTACTAAGAAGAAGAAAGGAAAATGACCTTTTAGATTGAACTCAGCACTTTGGAATATTAACATGATAAGAGGAATTCTGTGCCTGCCCTGCACAGTTGAAGTCCTTCGTTCAGCAGTATATTATTAATATTGCCACAAAGTTATGTTGTCTACATGAGTATTTAGATTTTAAAACGCTGCCATGTCCTTGGGGGGTTTAGTAGACTATGTGTTACTCTAACAAGGCATCCACTTCACACCAAACTGTTAAGGAGCAGTAGTTGGGTATAGTCTTCTTTCTGGCCAGAGCGTCTAAACTGAACTGAGCTCATAGCTGTATTTGATGATTAGCACAGGAAGCCTTTGTAGTACCCTAAATACATAACCAATAAATTCCTAGGGGAGGATAGAGGACCAATTGCTCCCTTCTAATGGAGGTAGAACAGAATGGCCAGGAGCTCGGTGGTCTCCAGTTAAAGACTCTGGTGCACAGATAGAAACCCTACTGTACAGCCTAGACAGGGCAACAGAACAGACAGAGTTGAGATGAAGCGGTCAGAATGGAGGAGTTGTTCTTGAGAGAGAGCTTTGGGCAAGTCTGAGCATTTAGGTAACTTAGGTGTAAGGAGCCTGGAGCAGAGTATTAATCATGCAGTGCGGCTTCCACATTGCACCTTTATAGATTGTGTCTTCTTCAACCAGGAAATACTGGTCATGAATCTTTTATTCTGCTAAACTGCAGTTATATTGAAATAGGAGGGTCTACTTAATATCGTATTCGTAACACTCTTGAGAGTTATCTCTGATTGTCTTTGTCTTTGAGCTATTTCACAAATCTGTAAGTAGCTAAAAAGAAAAAAATTAAAAACCCAAACCAATAGCATTTCAAATAATTCTTATCCATTGAAATGCAAATTGTGTATGATGCAATTGGTTGTTACCATCCTGACCTATTTTGCATCTATTTTAAAATTCCTTCCAACATTCAGGATGCATATATGTATCCACTCTTTGGATTATCTTTTGAACCAGTTGTAACATCTTACCACTAACCTTATTTATTAACAAATTCAGTAAAATTTTTGACATGAGCTCATTCCGTATTTTAACCTTTTAGAAAATCCTTTGTCAATATAGAATGTTAAGCATAGTTGATAAAGAGGAGCTAATAAATGATCTAAGGTGTTTAAGAATATTTTACTTTGCAGTACATTATAGGCTAGCAGGAGGCTCTCTATAGGAAAATGTGTGACATTTTATATGGGCTCTACTACTAGGCTTTATACCTACATAGACCAGAGAAGAGGAGGGAGCAGAGTTCTGGGAGCAAGAAGAGATGTCAAGTTTCACATGCAGAAGTGGAAGAAATCCCTGTGATGTGTGAAGGGTGGGTACACAGGAGAGGTGCAGATACGACCAGAGAATAAAATGAAGGTTAGAAAAAGCTAGACTCTAAAGGGGGTTAAACCTCCCACAGAGTTTCTTAGCAAATAGTAATCTTGGGTCCTTTTCATTCATGTTCAATTCTGTTTTCTCAGAGTTTTTCTTTTAGAGATAAAGCATCTTCAGTCTCAGAATGAGGAAACTAATTTTACTATTTAGTTTATGGCCAGCCTTGTTAAAATATGGCTATTTAATAAAATAAGGAGTGTACGTGTTTACCTCTACTTCATATAACATGTGTCTTTTATTCTAAGACCTAAATGTTATCATTGGGGACTATCCTGAGAGTGAGAGCTTGTTCTGTTTCCTCTTGGAAAGAGATTTTGGTCAGAAATTCTCTTCTCAGTAGAGACTCCCTAAAGTGGTTCATCATTGATATAAATGTGTGAGAAGAACCCTTTCACTGGAATGTAGATAAATTTGTTGGAGTTACCCTGCAAATAGTAGACATGAAAGTCTGATGAACTTATGGAAAATTTGAGATTTATTTATGAGCTGAGGAAGAGAAACTTGTGCTATAGAGCCAGTAGAGAATTTTTGGCTTGGTAAAGAGGAGCTTTGGGAGGACATGATCACTTGTTCAGATTGTTTAAAAATTTGCTCAGTTGTTGCTCACAGGAGAGATTAGACTTATTCCATGCAGTTCCCAAGGGCAAAACTAAGGCCAGCAAGTACTGGAAGTTACAAGGAGACATCTGTCAATTCAGTATGAGGACATTTCTGACAATTTGGGAGAGTGCTGGTTCCAAAAGGTGATGGGTTTCTGGAAGTCTCGTTGATGGTGGATTGCCTGCTGGTGCCTTTAGAAGGGACCCCTGTGGGGGGAAACTTAGATTAGGGTGTCTCCAGGGTCGGAGACCAGCTATGTAATTCTGTGATGGCTTTTCTTAATAACATGCAGATATTTTATAATATTTGAGAAAACAGAGAAGTTTTACTCTTTCTTCCATTATTCCAGTGGGAAATATGAAAGTCATTGTTTTTGCAAGTCATCCTTAAATCTTTCTGGAAAAATGACTAACATTCTGGGGCTCAGGAGGAGATGCCGGATTTCCTGGCAGATGAAGAAGCCACTGTTCTGTAATCATCTTTTGTGTGGGCCCAACCGGATTCTGGCAACAGATGCCCTTGATGTATAATTGTGGCAGTGGCCAAAAAATGTAACCAGGATTGGCAGTCCCAGTGACCACATGAGTATCTTGAAATGTGACAGCAAAGGAATTATTTTCTGAAACCAACTTCTCACTTTTGGCAAGCTTCAGATATAGAATATAGTTTTTGCCCACTGCTAGGGGTTAAAGGAAGGTGTTGAAGGAATGAGAGAAGAAACAGTCTCAGGAACCCAGATTTGTGAACCTCTTAGTCCTTCCCTTCTCAATGAAAGAACAAGATAGAAAGAATTGGGGGGGGTGCAAATATCAGAATTTAAAGGACTTAACGACGCTATGCTATTTTTAAAAGTAGGATTAAATGGTGCTCAGGGAGCAGTATGCTTAGACTTTGCAGGCTAGTAACTCACTGCTTCTCTAGAGAATTTGAGATGCCTGAGAAAACTGCAAGCATCTTATGAACTGATCCTAATTTGTAGCTGGGATTGCTAGAGATTGAATAGCTTCAGGGACAGGGGAAAGCGTGGAAAGTAGTTGGTGAGCCTGTTGGGATTTTGATGTACTCCAGCCCTCTTGAGAGCCAAGCTTAAACCAGCACAGGGTCAACAAACTACCGCTGGTGTGCCAAATCTGCCCAGTCACCTGTTCTTGCAAATAAGGTTGTATTGAACCATGAAAATGCCCATTCGTTTGTCACTCATGGCTGCTTTCGTACTGCACAAGGGCAGAGTTGAATAGTTGTGACAGACTGCATGGCCTGCAAAGCCTAAAATATTACCTGTCTGGCCCTTTCCAGAAAGATTTTGCTGACCCCCATCTATCAGCTTGTTCCACACTTCATTGAGCATGCTTTGAACAGATGCTGTCCACACTACTTTTAAGCTAGAGGGGAAAGTTGGCAAAAGTTATTCGCAAGGCCTCCCATGCACTGTTCTTCCATTTGCATCCTATTTGCTCTTCTTTCCCTGTTGCTTAGGTGCTCACATTGGCACCTATTTCCTGGCATTCATTTGAGTTTTCTTAGATGCTGTACACCATGGAGACATACCTAATAGAATAAACTATTTTAGCCTGTCTGTCCTTTCCCACCTAGTTTTCTATAAAAATTCTAGGTATAGAGTAAGAGTAGATTTATTTAACATGTGTTGTACTCATTAGTATCTGAAGCTGGGCCCATGACATCCAGCATAGTAATGACAATTTGATGCATCGAGGTTTTGTTCATCAACAAGGGATAGAATTTCTTGATCCTGTATATGACCACAGTTAGCATGAATTTTCTTATTGCATTTTCTTTGCACCTAGAATGGATATTTATTAGGTATTAGTTGCCTTTCCCCTCTAATGGAAATCATTAGAATAAAATTTCCTTTGGGTTATACTGAAACAATACTCTTCTGCTGTTGAAATGCATTTGATTCAACCTTAAAATGTCTCCATTATTTTTTAAATGATAGCTCTATTATACATTGCTAAAAAGACTTTTTACCAATCAAGACAGTAAAAGAGGTGTCTTTCTTCCTTGACAAATATTATCTAAGAACATCATGGATTTGTAATGGCACACGTGAAGATTCATGGCTTCAGCTGGCTAAGTAAATGTTGCTTCAGCCTGTGATTTGTGGTCTGGTGAGGAACCACAGAACATGTTCTTTACAATTGATTGACCTTTTGCAGGGCCTATTCTGGGCCTTACTAAGACCATCTTGAATGGGAGAAAAACTCTACCAGTACTTCAATATAATTATTTGGGACGTGATTCTATTAAGAAAGGGTCCTGTGGTAATTTCAAAAGAAGCTCTTGTTACATGAAAACTTAATTTTATAACTATACTTCGAGTCCTGCTTATACAAATGAAAGACTTCAGCTGCTACAAAAAAAGGTTTGTCACACAAATTTCCAAGAATGTGAATGTGAAAACTTAGAAAATTTTAGCATGCGTTGAGTACATAAATCTTGTCCCAAGTAATAGTTTCTTTGCATAAACAGTTGATATTGGGGTTAAAGTGAGTTTTAGAAATGGAAAAATCCAGTGAGAAAACACAATTAGTAGAGAAATGTTTTAATTATTTACTGTGGAAGGTAGAGGAGTGCCCAGGAGTGGAAGACAGAAACATGCTATGCTGTAGGGTCTTGATACATTTTGTATTTCATGGGACATAAGAAAAGCAAAGCTCAGCCAGGTGTGGTGGTGTGTGCCTATTATTCCAGTACTTGGAAGGCTGAGACAGAAGGATCACAGGTTCAGAGACAACCTTAGCAACTTAGGGAGACCCTCAGCAACTTAGCATGAGCCTGTTTCAAAATAAAAATAAAATAGGGTTGGGGGTGTAGCTCAAACATAGAATGCCCCTGGATTCAACCTCCAGTACCAAATTAAAAAAAATAAAAGAAAAAGAAAAATTCTCTAATAGAATATGCAATGCTTTAGCCGGGCGTGGTGGTGCACGCTTGTAATCCCAGTACTTTGGGAGGCAGAGACCGGAGGATCCGGGTTCGCGGCCAGCCTCAGCTCTCGCTCTCTCTCTCTCTCTCCCTGTCTCTCTCTCTCTCTCTCTCTTTCCCTCCCTCCTTAGTGAGGCCCTCCCCAACTTCGTGAGACCCAGTTTCAAAATAAAGTATAAAAAAATAGGGCCGGGGGTGTAGCGCGGAGGTAGAATGCCCCTGCGTTCAATCCCCGGTACCACACACACACACAAAAAGAATATGCAATGCTTTAAGACTTAATTCTATTTTATTTCTTAAAACATTGCGTGTTCTTGGTAAGATAAAAATAAATTGTACAGAAGTTTATAAGTAAAAGTCTCTCTACTGTTACCCAGAGGTAGCCATTAAAGTGCGCGTGTGTGTGTGTGTGTGTTTGTGTGTAATATAGAATATAAATAGTGTGTAAAGTGTATACATTCTTCCCTACAGTTGTGAAGAATATATATTCTGAAGCGTTTTTCCCTCACTACATTTGGTCATCTTTTATATTATCACATAGCTGTACTTTATTCTTTGCTACTGCTACATAGTAATTTATTCAACCATTTCTCCATATATTTGTTTCCTTTTTTAAAATCGTTTCCTAATTCAAATAGTGCTGCATTGAGAAAAATCTTTGTGATACCTACCTGTGCACTTATGAGTATTTAATTATGGCGTAGCCACGTTTCTGAAAGTAGATTTAAAGGATCAAAGGCTATATCCATTTTAGATTTGGACAGTTACTCCCAAAATTAGCTTCTAAACTGGTTGCTCCAATTTTTATAGTTCCTGTAACAAGTAGTTAGGGTAGCCCTAACTGGAGACTCTGGAGACAGCACCGTTATCATCATAGCCCACCTTCACTGAGCATGTTGTATGTGTACAGCGGCCAGTACTTCCTTATTAACTTTCTAGATCCTTTCAATGACCAAATGAGTTAAGAAAACTAAAACTGAGTCACAAGAGGTAACTGAACTTGCTAGCCTTAAGGTCACACATAACTAATGATTCAAGTACAAACTGAGAGTTTGCATTCTTCCAAGGTGAACCGCACACACTGCCACATCCTGGACTTCTATCTCTCACTTCACTCTCCTATCTCTACCACCTCCAATTTGCCTGTGTTCCCTTTTGTCCCTCACCATCAACAGATGTACATTTGAATGTATCCTTATTGGCAAAGTGATGCTGAGAAAAACAAATGCACCCTTGTACATTTTAAAAGGGCTGGGAGAGTGTCTCTTGGAGATTTTTAATAGCCATAGACCAAAGATTTGGAATGAAAAAAATGTGCCATTTGGAGATGATGTGAGGTTTAAGAGACCAATTATTTCTTTACCTTCTAAATGAGTTTGATGGTTAAAATAAAAATAGCAATTATCTTGAAGGTCCCCTATACTTTACAAGTCTCCTTTTCTAGCACCCCCCAAAAAAATTGGGATATTGAGAGAAAATGGGTTAAAACAGTAGTCAGGGCCAGGCGTGGTGGTGCACGCTTGTAATCCCAGTACTTTGGGAGGCGGAGACCGGAGGATCCGGGTTCGCGGCCAGCCTCAGCTTGCGCATGCACGCGCGCGCGCGCACGCTCTCTCTCTCTCTCTCTCTCTCTGTCTCTCTCTCTCTCTACTTAGTGAGGCCCTCCGCAACTTCGTGAGACCCGGTCTCAAAATAAAGTATAAAAAAAAATAGGGCCGGGGGCGTAGCGCGGAGGTAGAACGCCCCTGCGTTCAATCCCCGGTACCGCAAAAAAAAAAAAAAAAAACAGTAGTCAGTACAGGCTGAAAGCACAACCAGGGTGTAAAAGGTGAATTCTATCCACTAGGAAATCTTGCCCATGAATATTCACTTAAAGATGCCTGGCAACCTCCTAAGGAACAGGAAGACGGGATTGGAGAAATTATAAAATAATGAATGTTGGGATCCCCTCATTACCTTACAAAGGGAGTAACTGTAGAGTGTGAATAATTTTGTAAGTCACTGAACAATGTAAATTTTTAAAATTATTGATGCTAGAAATTGAGGTATCCAGCTAAGTACAGCCCACATCGTGTTTTCTATGACATCTGACTATTGGAGCCATGTAGAATTTTAGTGTTTGTAGGAATTTCAGAGACAGTCTGGTCTTACCCTCTTATTTTGGAGAGAAGAAAATTCACCCCAGAGATATTCAAACTTATCAAAAATAACAACTGAATAGGTCAAGAGTAGATTCTGGAATCCTGTCTGCAGATGGCCAGATGGTCATTTTTCCACCATATTGCCTCTTTAGAAATAAATGGTATTTGTAAATAGTCTCAAAAATAAAATTAAACAAAAAAAAAAGCAGTAGAGAAGTTCTAATTACCTAACAGTCGTGAAGATAGGCCTCAAAACTTCGATATTTGCAATATTTAATTAACAAACCCAGATTTTAATATGAATTATCAATTCTGTAGCTAGGCTATAGAGAACATTTAATATGAATGATAGAATTTGGGTTCATATAGGACAACCTTCTCTGATGTCATGAACTGTTGCCAATAATCTGTCCTAAAAAGGGGAAAAGTGGTTTTTTTAAAGAATAGAATGAAGCCAATATTTTTGCATAGAGAAAAGTTCTAATGAAACTGGTGCAGAAGGTACCCCCAAATAGGGTTAGATGTGTGCGACTTAAGGAGGTATTCGTTTGCAATTCCAATGTCCAGAACAATGCTAACAGCTCAAAGCCAACAGCTCATTTTCAAGTCTTCTTGAGAAATCCCCATGAAGATGGGCATTAGACTGGGGTGTGTGACAGCAGAACAGGTTAGAAGAAATATTTGTTAACTGCTATCTGTATAAAGATAGATGAGGCATTGATATGAGAGGAAGGAATTCCCACAGAAAGATTCTAGAAAGGGCTTCAGAATTCCATTCAGAAATGTTGAATGTAGCAAAATAGCAAGAGAGGTTTAGGGGAAGGTGAACTCATTTTCTTGGCCACTAGCCATGTTGGAGTTCTGTTGGAGTGAAATGGTTAAGAGTGAAAGCCAGCTTTGAACTAGATGTGTATTGCTTGTGATTCATGCTAGATCTGATCTTAGGAGAGAGGTTGCCCTGATTCTTTCCCACTACCCCTGAAGTTCTAGCAGCATGACCTTTGGCAGCTCACCTAACCTCTAACCTCTCTATGTCTCTTGTTTCCTCCTCACTAAAATTGGTATAATAGCAATGCCTACCTCATAGGGTGGACTAAAGGAAGACTACCATGCTTAGAACAGTATTGGACACAATATATAAGTGCTATATAAGTGCTAGGTATTGCCTTTGCTTACATTACGACTAATACATTTATCCAATCTTGTCTGTATTTCCAGTTGTTTCCTTAGAACAAATAAATAGAATTGAGATAAATAGCTCAAAGAATAGTACATGTTAGAGCCTCAGAGTACACGACCCAGTTGCCCTCAGGAAGATTATACATTTTAGGAGACTGTCTCCCCTTTGGGATGTCTCAGTGTCCAGTGCTCTTTGTGGAACCCCCCCCCCCCGAATGCTTCATCCATTTCTCTCTAGCCTGTGCCTCTGCAGAACCACAGACTCTTAATGTCCACACAAAGTAGGAGGTGAGAGTTGGTTCACAGATGTAAGTTTCACTTGGCTACTGAAACATGAATCTATATGGAAGGACTACCAAGGGAAGCTGGAGACACGTTGCCAAAATGAAGGACTCTGAGTATCGCCCCAACCCCAGAAACAGAGTGATAACAATTAGTACATCAGAAAGAATCTTTCACATACTTTGGCATGTTTAATTTTTCTCAGCGCTGAGGCATGTGAAATAAGTTTTCTTTGCCTTATTTTGACTATGGTATCTAGATCAACTCTTAATCTGCTTGCATTATTAAAACATTTCCAAAGTGCAAACTTTGGAAAAGTATAAACTTTTCTGTCTGTACATTGGTCTTCAGTTTCTAAAACGATCTCTGTTCTGGAACCAGAACTGTTAAGCTTACAACAGACGGGCTCTTGTGGGACGTTGGACATGAGACTTGATTTTGTTTGTTTTGGAAATTTGCCCTGCTTTGAGAGAATAAAAAGATCTGGCACCTTCTATTTCATTTTATAGGTTCAAATGCCATTTAATATCACTGTGGGTTTTGGCTTGTTAAATACATTGGTAACAGCAGGATTTTGCTAATTTTAATGCTCCCTTTTAAGAGGAAAGCAGGGTTCAGCATTTATACTACCACTGTAGCTATTTTATTAACATGTTAAATTATAATCAAGGACTTTTCTAAAAACTCATCAGATTTCCTAAAGTTTTTTAAATGATGGAAGTGAAATCCAGCCCAGCTTCAAAGCCACTGCTGTAGCCTTTGTCCCCATCATCTGGCTCGTACCATCTCCAGATGAAATCCACACAGCTGCCCGAGTTCAGATATCAGTTACCACCAGCTTTTAAGGCACCATAAACAAGGGTTATTTTGCCCCCATTGTTGTGAGTACTTAAACGATAGTTTTGAAATTACATTGCTTTTATCTCACCCAAGTAGAACTGCTTGGAAAGATCTGCTTAGAGAGAGTGTTTCTTTGAGGTAACCTACAGGGCTAAAATTAAAAGCTCCATCTTGAAACCACTCTTCCAAAAATTGGGGTTCTGACACCAGTAAATAGAGCTCTGCTAAAGCAGAATAAGTAGTAACTACATCATCAGGTAGCAGCTTTGTGTACATGGCCCCGCATCTTCACCAAGGGGAAAAGGGATATTCATTGTGCTAAGGTCCTCTCTTAGTGTCAAGCTAGAGAATAGCTAAAATTTTCCTTTGGGGGCCTGTTTGATCACAGAGATGACTTATAGCCATATAGGTGTGCAAAAAATGCTTAGAAATCCCTGACCACAATGCCATCCTTTGATGAGCTCCATGCTCCAGTGCAGTAGAGACCACATCCTATTTATTTATTTATTTATTTATTTATTTGGAGATTTGGGGTCAGTCTGGCACAGATCTCCATCCACAGAAGCCCTGGGGACTCTGGCTGCAGGTTGCCCTGGTTTATAAGATACAAGACTGGTGGGGGCAGTTTAAGAATGGGTTTCTGAATTTCTCAGGTTTCGATTCTTTTCAGCGTAGATGTACTACATTTTCTACCAACACTCTGAGCTGTCACAGCAGGAGGGCTGGTCCTGGGACTCCTGTGTTTTCTTTTCATCACCTTCCATTCAACTGGCTTTATTCTACCTCCGCATCAGAAGCAGTAACCTAGTTTTGGCCACATCTTGGAAACCTACTTCAATTTTTTACTGTCTACTGAAGTCTAAATAAACTACCTGAAAAAGTCTGATTAGCAAATGGCTGAATCCTGTGGTCACTTTTGAGGCTAGTTTCCTTCTCTCACGAGTTCCATACAGATGTGTAGCCCAGCACCATCATCTTCAGAGTGACATAGGACCTAGAGAGATCATTTGTCCTCATTGCCCTTCTCAATGTCATTGTGTCCCTGAAGGAAAAGAACTTGACACTGGTGTGGCTAAGTTCTCATCGAAATTCCTCTTCATCCATGCTTCAGAAAATGCCTCTTGCCACACCTCACTGAGACTTCAGCACTCTGTGGAAATTAGATTGGGAAGACCGCCCTGGTCAAACTGAAGGGCTGATGACTTAAAGCCAACATCTAAAAATAAATATCTCCTATCTCAGTGTCTTCTGGAAGTCAGGTGTACTACTGTGTGTGGACCGCTGGCGATATATCACCTTTTCTTTTGTTTTTCCTTTTTAGGACCAGGAAGAAAACAAGGGAGCTACAAGTTGGCCTGAATTCTACATTGATCAGCTCAATTCCATGGCTTCTGTAGGTATACTTTATGTTCTATGACACACAGTTTAAACTCCAGTACAAAGTACACAGTTGCACGATAAATTCAATTGAGTAAGACCGACCAAATGCCATTACCTTTCCAAACTCCATTCTGAGCACTTGGTGTTGGGAGTGGGGGCGGAGGGGGGCAGAAGTGCTACTTGGCAAAAGTGATTTTGCTAGAACATTTTAAATAAAATCTACACACACTAAAATCTAATTGACTTTAATGTTATAAGAAGAAACGTAATCTGAAATCTGGCTTGTGTTCAACTTTAACTTGAAATTGCTCTAACTGATCATTGGAGCTCTGCAATACTCTTCTAAAAGTTGATGTCATTTAAAAATACTATGATTAAACAGATCCTTCATTATACTCCCCCCCCTTCTCTTTCTTACTGGGAACTTGGTTCCTTCCTGGCTTCTTGATTTTTCAGGAACTATGATGCTCTTTTCTCAGAATAGGTAAGGAATCCACAGAGTAAGAGGTTTAGTGAAAAGACATAATAATAATAATAATAATAATAATAATAATAATAATGATAGCACCAAGATGTCCTTGGTACCTGGGGTTTTGGTTCAGTTATTGCTTAAAATACATTACCAATGTCTAGAATAGGAATTCTGATCACACGGATATCTCTGTGATGCTGATCAGCATTGCAAGCAGCTTGAGGGCATCTGCTGATCATAACTAAAATTCACAGCAGTAAATAAATCAACAACCTTTGAGGCCTAGGAGCTTAAATCCTATTACCATTGATGAAGATTGAAAGTCATCCAGAGTCTTGCCTCAGTGAACACACTCATGATTTTAAGAATAAAAAAAACACCACTTTTTTTGTGTGTCGTCCCCCCCCCCCGGGAATTGTACCCAGGGGCATTATGTCTCTGAGCTATTCCCCCAGTGCTATCTTATTTTTTATTTTGAGATAGGGGCTTACTATGTTGCTGAGGGCATGGCTAAGTTACTGAAGCTAGCTTTGAACCTGTGATCCTCCTGTCTCAACCTCCCAAGTACTGGGATTGCAGGCATACACCACCACACCTGGCTCGCCCTAGCCCTTTTTATTTTGAAATGGAGTCTCACTAGGTTGCTGTGGCTGGTCTCAAACCTGCAACCTTCCTGTCTCAGCCTCCCAAGTACTGCGATTATAGACGTGCACCACCGCATCTGGCTTCAATTTTTTATATTCAACTCTGAGTTTCTAACATCCAAGTAGAGAATAGTTTTCAGGCTTTTCTCCACCTCTTTCCTGCCTTCTCCAGAGTCCTTGTGGAGAATTAATTTCTTATCACTTAAAGTAAACATTTCAAATGGTCTCATATTTTGCTGCTGCTGCAAAAGTTAAAAACTGAGTAGAATATGTGACTCACTCACACTTTTGCAAAACTTCGAGAGGCTTGACTTTTAGTAACTTCCTCTTTTCTAGCTTTTTCTTTGAAGATGCTTCTTTTGCAGTTATACAATGAGTATTAAGCAGCCTGGTAAATGTGAACAGGGCCATATAAATTATAGAAGAAACTATGTAAGTTTTTGCCATGAGGGTTTTTAGTCTAAAAGCATAGAAAGAAGGACAGAAAAAAACCTACAAGTCCCTCTTATTCAGTGCATCATACACAATGCCAAAGATGAGAAAGGGGTGATCTCAGCATTTATATGAAATGCTCACAGAATGTGAGATTTGTGATGACCACCAGGGATTTCTCTGTGCATCCGCCCAAGCAATAATAATTTGGAACTGTTTAACATTTCTTGCATGTAAAGGCTATTTTGTGAATTCTTGGTCCTGACTATTAGGAAAAAAAGAACTGTCAGGCAGACTGTCTCTCTTTATAATTAAGTCAGCATTGTTTGATGTCTAATAAGTTTCTTCTTTCTTAGTGAATTCCTTGCTATGCATGGAGAAATGCTAAGTGTTATGGGGTTTTCTTTCTTCACATATTGGGACAGTTATATTAATTTGTGCATTAGTGACTTAATCCCTGCCTTGTTTAGAATAGGCCTGGCTCATTCCTGAAGTACAGGGCCTGTGATGTGCCAGTATGTGGCCCTTCCTCAACACACTCCTTTCTTCTTCTTCCAGCACCTTGGATGCTTTTTTTGCTACCTTCTTGAGTAGTCTACATTTTAATTATGTTTGGTTTCTGATCTGAAGGTGTTCCCCAGGGCATCACAAGGTTATTAAATTGTGTGACTTTGCTGTCCTTTATGTGTCAAACACCTGACAAAGCTTTCTAATGTTCTGTTAATGACTAAACCATCATCTCTCCAGGGTCAAAGATAAAAGGCATTAACTGTCCATGAATTAATGAGGCCTCAAACCTGGGAGACCTGATGAGACCAGATACCCTGTGTTGTTTCTGTTTTTCCTCACCATATTGGTTGCCACCACCTCCTTGCATAGTTCTGGCTAATCTCTCTTACATCTGTGCTGGAGAATTCCAGGCAACACACAGCAGAAACCCTGAGACATTGTCCCTGGGAACTGGGAAGGGGCACAGTTCCTCCAAATCCTCTCCTGGCCCAGCAGCTAGACTCTGTGGCTGTCTGCTTGGGGAACTGTGGAAGAGGCATCTGTCCCCATTGTCATCGTCCATTGTCTGCAGTGTCAATGGCAACTTCTGCTACTGATTGCGCCTCATGTGACAGGCTGTGTAACCGCAGCTTTACATGTTGTTTTAAGTCCTCACCAGCACCCTGTGCTGCTGGTGCTATTTATAGATACAGAGTCTGAGACTCAGACAAGGGTTACCCTGCCCAAGGTCATCCAATCAGGAAGTGGTCATTTAATTAGGAATGCAGACCTATCCATATGAGTCCAGAGACTCCTCCCCATTTGCCTCATCCTCACTTAGTTTTTAAAACCCTGCAGCACATGAAAGAGGCCTGCTGACCCTACTCCCCCTCCAGGCCAGCACTCTTGACTGTCTGATGGGGGTGGAGGGGAGGCGTCTGTTTTCTTTAATGCCTCAGGAGGCTGATAAACAGTCCAGGTCGAGGAGCACTGCTCTTAACTGGTCTGTGAAGCTGGCCATTTGTGGAACAAGTTCAGTGACTTTTTGTAAGCCCATAACAAGAATGCTTTGTTCTTTAAAGGACTCCCGAGTCATCTGTTGGCTTTTAAAGAGTGAAAAACGGTATAATGAAGGAGAGCAGCCTAACAAGTTCTCAAGGACCTGGGCTTTCTCTGGGTGTGACTTGTCCATGCTTTCTGGAGGAAGAGGCTGCAGGGCGAAGTCAGTGTGTTTAGAGGACTGGCTCATGATGTCACACCAAGGAAGTGCTTCAGACCAGAGCTTGGTGTCAAACTCCCAGCCAGGAAGGGTTTCTGTGCCACATTCATGCATCTCTGGGCATGTGCCTGGAAGGCCCTCTGCCGGCATGTGCCTTGGCTTTGTCCCCTTCTCGTGTGAGCAGGTATCCTGGGGGAGTGGCCAAAGCAGCCCTCACAACACCCGTCCTGTGTGCGCCAAGATGTGCACACCATGGCGTAGCATGGAGGACATCTTCAGAATGTAGGCCTATCTCCCTTCTCTATGAAAAGTCACAAGTTGAACCTTCTTCCTAAACGTGAAGCTTGGACACTTGAGATTTCTTATACATCATTTTATTTTGAAAAGTTGCATTAGAATAATATCAGCTTCATCTACCTATCCTGTTTTCTTAGCACAATAAATGCAGTCTTAGATCCAAATCTAATTAAGGTCATGGTCTCTTCTGTTTTGAGAGGAAGGTAATATTGCTTATATTGGGAAAGGAAGTTCCAATTTAATTTTCAGTGGCATTTTATAAATCTCCCAACTTTACTAGGGAGAGACTTAACATAGTCCACATTGATTCAGATATTCCACCCTCTCCAGGATTGCTGAAAGGATAAATACATGTGTCTTTATTTGATATTAGTCACCCACAACAAAATGTGTAGTGTTTAATTTAGGGACAGTTTTATGAGAGGAAGCCTGAGAATAAGGAGTAATATTCATAAAAGGCTTGATTCTGAGCTGCAGAGTTGAAGTGATTGCTTCAGAGCGCGGATGAGTTCAGCTGTGCCACAGGAGATTAAACATCCTTAGCTGGATTTGTGCTGAATTTTCCAGGGGACGGGTTTCATGAAGCTTTGCACGAATTCGTTGGCTATTTCTGCACACAGCTTCTTCCCCTACTGTCCTCTGGTGACAGCTGTCCAGACGCATCACCAGCAAGAGGACAGCTTCAGCAGAAACAATAACACATTAAAAAATCAAAAGGCTGTACTGGCTCTCATTGCAGTCACCATAAATGACACTGGTATATTTGTTTGCTTTCAATTTTCTCATTATGCAGTCAAACTGGGGCTTTAATGAACATTTAGTTATTTAATGCTGATACTATCACTTTACAAAAGTAAAGTCACCCGTGATGGTTTGTGATCCAGAAAGAAAGGGAAAGACTGGACCATGAAGACCCATGGGTAAAAGGCAAGCTTTTCTTTTGCTATTCAGTCACCTCAATATGTTTCCCAATCAGCTCTTTTATCAGAATTGGCAACAGGTAAAACAACTGAGACTGGACAAGCATTCAGAGTGGGATAAGAGAAAGGGACCGGCAGCTTCGTGGGTGGAGCTGCTGGGCCCATAAGGCTGGGGGCACTTTAGTACAACGAGGTAACCATAGAATGAAGCAGAATGGAAAGGACTATAGACCTTATTAGTATTCATGACTTGAAGATATCAACTGAGATCTACTTGCTTAAAGCCTTGCTTCTGCAGCATCAGCATTGCCTGAAAACTTCAGAAATGCAACATCTCAGGCCTCATCCTAGACCCACCAAATCAGAGCCCACATCTTTTTTTTTTTTTTTTTTTTGCGGTACCGGGGATTGAACGCGGGGGCGTTCTACCTCCGCGCTACGTCCCCGGCCCTATTTTTTATACTTTATTTTTGAAACCGGGTCTCATGAAGTTGCAGAGGGCCTCACTTAGGATAGAGAGAGAGAGAGAGAGAGAGAGAGCTGAGACTGGCCGTGAACCCGGATCCTCCGGTCTCCACCTCCCAAAGTACTGGGATTACAAGCATGCGCCACCATGCCCGGTCAGAGCCCACATCTTAACAAGATGCCCGGGTGATTTTCGTACCCATATTAAAGTTTGAGAAATCTGCGCTAGCAGATCCCAGGGTAGAGAACACACACACACACACACACACACACACACACACATTCTCTCTCTCTCTCTCTCTCTCTCTCTCTCCATCTATATGCTGTTTTCTAAATGATGTTGAATCATTTCAAGAAGTTAAAACCTGGGCCGGGCGTAGTGGCGCACGCTTGTAATCCCAGTACTTGGGAGGCGGAGACTGGAGGAATCTGGGTTCGTGGCCAGCCTCAGCTACTTAGTGAAGCCCTCCACAACTTCGTGAGACCTGGTTTCAAAATAAAGGATAAAAAATAGGGCCGGGGGTGTACCTCAGAGGTAGAATGCCCCTGGGTTCAATCCCTGGTACCGCAAAAAAAAAAAAAGAAGTTAAAACCTGAGCTGGGCACAGTGGTGCATGCCTGTAATCCCAGTATTTGGGAGGCTGAGACAAGAGGATCAGAGATTTGAGGCTAGTGTACAATAATTTAGACCCTACTTCAAAATAAAAAATAAAAAGGACTAGGGGTGTAGCTCAGAGCTACAACCCCCTTGGGTTTAATCCCTACATAGTACCACAAAAAGAAAAAAAAGGAAGTTAAAAAAAAACATTTGCTCCGAAAGAAGTGTCCATTGTAGTATCAGGTCCTGTCCATTGTAATATCAGGTCCAACTTAAGTGTTCTTGAAAAATAATTTGATGTAACAAAATCCCTTTGATCTTGATTATACATTTCAAGTGAGAAATGGGAGCAGTGGTCTGGGAAAAGTGCTGCCACTTCCTCCGTTAGATAGTGTGATAGTGTTCACTTTAATTGCCAGGATGTTGTCCTCAACTACCGGCACAATCTTCTCTCTACCAAATATAAATAGTAATATCTACATCAGGGTGTAGTTATAGACTAGTTATATAAACACTTGGGCAGCTTAATCTCAACTAAGATTTCTCAACATTTCCTTAAAGCATTATTTAAAATTTGAAAGACCTAACTTATATGGGAAACAAAAAATTATGGAATTCTTAGTGATGTTGCTCTATATTCTGACTTGTGGTAAACCTTAATCAGATATTTGTTGATTATTAGTTTTCCTTTTCTATTTTCTTTTTTGGTACTGGGGATTGAACTCAGGGGCATTCAACTTCCAAGCTACACCCCCAGCCCTTTTTTATTTTGAAGCAGGGCCTCATTAAGTTGCTGAGGCTGGTCTAGAACCTATGATTCTCCTGTCTCAGTCTCCCAAGTACCACCAGGCATGTGCCACCGTACCTGGCTATTTAGTGATTATTTGTATTAAAGGTGACAGTAGCATGTAATCTGTGGACTTGTCTTGTTTGCAAACATAATTTGAAGAAGTAATTTCTGTTTTGTTTGTACAGAGAAAATCTCTGCTGGCTTTAGAGAAGGAAGAAGAAGAAGAGAGAAGCAAAACTATAGAGAGTTTAAAGACAGCACTAAGGACAAAACCAATGAGGTATTTTTCCCTTGGTAGCATGTTCTTCTTTCCTCTTCCCTGTCCCCTTTTCTTCCTCCCTTCTTTTTTCTGCAATAGTCAAACCTTCCAGGAAGTCTTAAATTTAAAGAATGCAACTGAGCCATGGATGAAATCCTTTAATCATTGAATATTTAATAAGTTGATATTCTTCAATTAAGAGATAATGCAGACAGCCACCGGGATAGCTAAAATAAAGACAGAGGTGAACAATGATGGCAAATATGTTGAAAAACTGAGATCCTGATTCATTACTCTTGGAATGTAAAATGGTACAGCTACTTTGGAAAATAGTTGGGCAGTTTCTCAGAATGTTCAGCATAATGTTGCCCTATGACTCAACAACTCTACTCCTAGACATGTAGCTAAGGGAAATGAAGACACGTTCCCCAAAGGCTTGTGCACAAATGTTCATATCAGCATTATTCAAAAACCAATCAACTGATGAGTGGAGAAATACAATGTGATATAGCCACACAATGAAATATTTTGGGGGCAATAAAAAGGAATGAAGTACTGATACATGTCAGAAAATGGAATACCTTGAAAATATTATTCTAAATGAAAAAAGCCAGTTACAAAGAACCAAATATTATATGACTGTATGAAATGTCAATATGTAGCCAATCCATAGACACAAAAAGTAAATTAGTCGTGGCGGGAGGCAGGGAGGGAGAGAAGGGAAAATGGTGTTGTAGGGATGATTAAAATGTTCTAAAGTTAGATAGTATTGATGGTTGTACAACTGTGAATATACTAGAACACACTGAATTGATACTCTAAAAGGGTGGATTTTATGATGTGAGTTATATGTTAATAAAACTATTATTAAAAATCAAAGACAAGCAGACTTTCTGGCAGTTGTGATTCATTTCTCTCTGGTAGTCAGCTTCCAGGGGTGCCTCCTCTACCTTCAGTTTCTATTAAGGCCTCTAGGATTTGGTGAGGTATTAGGGTTCTTACAGGGACATTTCATTAGCACAGGTGCTATGAATGAGGTCTACTGGTTTAGCCAGCGAGACTATATCTTGGTCATGTGGTTTGTTGGAAAGGCTTGAAAATAATGATTACCTTTATTCAATAATGAAATGCAAACTAAGAATGTCTAGTGATTCATCAAAAATATTGTGCAGTAGTATGACAGAGGTCTTCTAGACTACCCATACTAGACCAGTGCTTCCCTCAGTGTGTTCTACATGCTTAGATGCAAATGAGTATCCAAGGTGAAGTAATGTGGACATTTCTCAAGTAATCAGATAAGCAGGTTATGTTATCTCTGGACTTTTCAGAGGCTTTGATATGTATGTGTGCATTGTGAATTATTCTCATGATTGATATTGCAGTGACTGTTATAAATATTGATAAAAATTAATTCACAGTAATAATGTATTGCTTTTTATCTGTTTTCTATATTGGGATTCCATGTAGCATGTCATACAAGAGAAGCGTTTTGCCACAAAACCTTATAGAGATGTAGGTAATCATTTGTTTGACAAGCAAATATCCTGGAGTTGAAGGATTCTCTTTGATTTTCCTTGATAGGGGGCTGGGGTGAACACATGGAAGTGCATGGGAATTAGTTGCTAACAATAACTCAGATCAGTAGGTCATTTTAGCCAAAGATACAATTCTGAGTGTTCTCTTGCCCCTTACTTTTTAATATGATTTGTGAATTGGTTCTTTGTACCAGTCAAGATGTGTTTACCTCCGGAGATTTTTGTACACTTCTAGTTAGACCTGACTATTGTGTCTGTGTCAAGGAAGAGGCAAAGAATTAAGATGCCTTCACCAATGTGAGCCTTCAAAACTAGGTCTTCTTCCCCCACCCCAGGCTTTTCTACTAAGGGGTGTTACAAATTTCACAGGGATTTAAGTCTGATGCACTTCCCTCCCTGACAGGTTTGTAACGAGATTCATCGACTTGGATGGCCTGTCATGCATTCTCAACTTTCTAAAGAGCATGGACTACGAGACCTCCGAGTCTCGAATACATACCTCTCTCATTGGATGCATAAAGGCGCTAATGAACAACTCTCAAGGCCGGGCTCACGTCCTGGCTCACTCTGAGAGTATTAATGTAATTGCTCAGAGTCTGAGCACAGAGAACATTAAAACGAAGGTGGCCGTGCTGGAAATCTTGGGCGCCGTGTGCCTGGTTCCTGGAGGCCACAAGAAGGTTCTGCAAGCTATGCTGCACTACCAGAAGTATGCCAGCGAAAGGACCCGCTTCCAGGTGGGTGCCCCCTCACCTTCTTCATTCATCCCATCCTTGGTTTTTTTTGGTACTAGGAATTGAACCCAGGGGCATTCTACCTACAAGCTACACCCCCAGTCCTTTTTATTTCTATTCTGAAACAGGGTCTAGCTGAATCTGGCCTTGAACCTGCAATCCTCCTGTCTCAGCCTCCCAAGTACTGGGATTACAGGCAAGCATGTGCCACCATGCCCAGCTCACCCCATCCTTAAGTCTACATAAGTAGGCACCTTTTCTGGCCCTGAGGAGGGAACATTACTTGAGATTTCCCCCTTGTTATGATTAGTCATACTGTGACTTCAAATATTCCTTTCCTCTTAGGTTTAAGAATCAGAAAATGCCAGGCGTGGTGGCGCACGCTTGTAATCCCAGTACTTTGGGTGGCAGAGACCGGAGGATCCGGGTTCGCGGCCAACCTCAGCGCGCATGCGCGCGCGCGATCGATCTCTCTCTCTCTCTCTCTCTCTGTCTCTCCCTCTCTCTCTCTCTCTGTCTCTCTCTCTCTCTCTCTCTCTCTCTCTCTCTCTCTACTTAGTGAGGCCCTCCGCAACTTCGTGAGACCTGGTTTCAAAATAAAGTATAAAAAAATAGGGCCGGGGGCGTAGCGCGGAGGTAGAACACCCCTGCGTTCAATCCCCAGTACCGCAAAAAAAAAAAAGAATCAGAAAATAGAATATACTTTGATCAGTCTGAGGCTTTAGATTTACTGAACTTTGAAATACAGCCCTGCATACTACATACCATATAGCATACATCTTTTGAATCCACTAAATGGAATGTTCCCCCAAAATCCTACAGGTAGCCATTCTTGGTTTAGGATCAGTGTCATCACATTTTTACTCAAACATTTAAAAAAGCAAGCAGAAGTAATAAAGCAAAATCTCTTATAGTTAGTATATGTGTATATATGAACATAGATACTGTAAGAATTTTGAGTTTTTAGTACTAATCTGAAGAAAAAAACAGCTTTTATAGATCAGTAGAATTCTGACTGAACACAAGGTTCTAAAAGTTAACTTATGTGCATAAAAGATTCATAAAATGAGCATAAGATTAGTAATGATTCAGCCCTTTGTTTTTATATTTTTACCCTTGCTAGACATTAATTAATGACTTGGATAAAAGTACGGGGAGGTATCGAGATGAAGTGAGTCTGAAGACGGCCATCATGTCCTTCATTAACGCAGTGCTAAGCCAAGGCGCGGGAGTGGTAAGGACTTTCTGTACTAGAATGTTTTAAATTTGCTATTAAAGATCAATTTTTAAAGGGGATGACTGTATAGTCTCAAAACCACAACTATGTGTTTTATCACCCTTTTGCTTTCAGGAGAGTTTGGACTTTAGACTTCATCTTCGCTATGAATTTCTGATGTTAGGAATTCAACCCGTAATAGATAAATTAAGGGAACATGAAAATTCAACATTAGATAGGTAAGTGCAACTGTTCGGATCTGAGATAGTTGCTTCCTCCACAAGTCTGTAGCTGCACCATATCAAGTGCCAGCATGAGAATTATATGAGAACTGTCGGCAACGGAAGGAGCCCACACCGAAATGCTGGTTTAGTTGATTATGTTTTTATCATATGACTTTGTCAACAAAGAAAGCATCATGTTGTGCACAGAAGTTAATGTGGGTTTGGGCATTAGACCTCAATCTCTATCCTTTCCTGGTCTTGCCTCATACTCGGATGTGTCCTGGTCAAGTTACTCATTTTTTCTGACCTTCACTGGCCGTTGTAATGATGATAATGACAACTATCTTCTAACTGTTGTGAAAATTGACTATAAGACCTGTGGAATCAGTTAGTACTTTCCATTGGCATTCTGAGAGTGTTAATTTATCACTTCCTGTTCACTTGTTCTTGTTCGTAATCATCTTACCATTTCTATGAGAGCCCCACTAGCTCTCAAATCTTTACTTCTACCATTCTTCTCCCTCATTCACTTACTTCTTGATATTCTGTGAAAATGCCAGAAGGACTCTTGCCCCAGGATCTTTGCACATACTACTTCCCAGCTTTATAAAACCTTCCTGAGATGTCCAGATTACCTGTTCCCTCATTCCCTACAGAGAAACCATTTTCCAACTACTGTGTGTATTTGCTTCATTTCCCTTTGTTTTCTATTCCCTTTACCTTGATCTTGATGGATTTGCCTATGAATACAGTACATAGAATACATAGTAGGGGCTTAATAAATATTTAAACAAATGAATAACATGAATATTTCATTTGTGATCTTTAATTCAACAGCAAGTCAAGGGTGAATATATGGGTTTGCTTTTTGGCATGAAGGGAACTTATGAGTTGAATTTGGACTTGATTCATTTTGGATTTGATAACATTTATTAATTTAATAATCATCTATTATGTGCTATGCACACTAGGTTTCTAAATTTTTCTCTTACTGTGCTCTTACTAAACTTGGAGAATGTATTTTTTTTCCTTAGAAAGTACATAGTTAAGTGAAGGCATTCATATTTTGTTACCTGGTTTCTTTTAGAAATATCTCTTAAAATTTAAGAAAGGCCTTAGTATTAATGTCCTGAATCCTATGTACTTGTGTTTGTAGGATATTCTGTTTTAATAACTTTTCTTCAATTACCTTTCAGGCATTTAGACTTTTTTGAAATGCTCCGAAATGAAGATGAACTAGAATTTGCCAAAAGATTTGAACTGGTATGTATCCTTAGCATTATTCTGACTTGACTCATCTGCTTGCAGAATTTTCCCCTTGCAATGGTGTAGTAGAGTCAACAGGGATCAATGTAACCTATGAGCGGAATCAAAGTTCTGTTTTGTTATCTAAGACATAGGATTAGTTTTTATTTGCCTTGGACTGACTTACCTTGCATCAGGGGAATTGAGGAACTCGGATGTTTGACTTAGACTTATTTTTCCTTTAAAATAGGTTCACATAGACACAAAAAGTGCAACTCAGATGTTTGAGCTGACCAGGAAGAGGCTGACTCACAGCGAAGCTTACCCGCACTTCATGTCCATCCTTCACCACTGCCTCCAAATGCCTTGTGAGTCTTTGTGACTTCCAGGGGCGGGGTTGAATGGACATTGTCCACAGGGCTGTGTCCTCTGAGCAGTGCTGATTAGCTTTGGGGCATGCACACCAGGGATTCCAAACCTCAGTTTGGTGACAGTCCCATGTATCTTCCCACATAGATTAAAGGGTATTATGAAATTCTCAAAATGAACCAAATTGAAATTTACTTTGATTCCATAAATAAATATATGCCTTATAGCACAGAAAGTGCCTCGCGATCAGGTAGAATAATCATTACATAGCAAAATTCCAGAAATTATGGAAAACTTTGGTGCAGATGATATAAACATCTCTCTGGTCTGTGTCTCTAAAAGGTGACCACCATTGAAAAATATCCTCATTTACAAACAGCTTGAAGATTTCTTCCATTCTTTCCCTTTTTAGATAAGAGGAGTGGCAACACTGTTCAGTACTGGCTACTGCTAGATAGAATTATACAACAAATCGTTATCCAGAATGACAAAGGACAGGACCCTGACTCGACACCTTTGGAAAACTTTAATATTAAGAATGTTGTACGAATGTAAGTCTCTTCTTATTCTGCTGCCTAGACGATAATGGTAACAATATTGGACATATATTTTATCCTTGTTCAAAATAAAAGCTGGAAGAGCTGAAATGTTGTAAGGATCGAACGTGAGTCACTATATAAACACATGCAACAGATCTAAGTAACATCTGGGTTTCAAGCATGTGCTGAGGATTTGCTCTGCAGTAGACTATTTTTGTACCTGGGGGAAATGCATTTAGCAGTAGACTTTTTATGTTTTTGGTAATGAGTGCTTCTTTAACTATTGTACAGGTTGGTTAATGAAAATGAAGTCAAGCAGTGGAAAGAACAAGCAGAAAAAATGAGAAAAGGTAAATCATGAGGCCCTGTGTGATTGATGGTTGGGTGACTCTGACAAAGGAAAAGTCCATGTTATTGGTTGTTGGGTGGCAAGGCTCTCTATCTTTTGGAAAAAGATTTGCGTTGATGTTTCTTGTTGACTTACATACATCAAGAACCCTTTCTTTTTCCATGTCTTAAGGGCATTTTGTTCAGGCTTTTTATGAATCAAGCTATTTTAGTTGTCATACTGATTTCCAAATATATTATCCATTGATTATAGTCATGTAAAATTTTTTTGAAGAGGATGTAACATTTGCTGCTCAGTATTTGTTACTTCAAATTTTCTCAATGACCAATTATCCAGACCCTTCCCCTGTCCCATTACTGTTCTTTAAATCACTTTGGGTTTTAAGAAATATAAGGGATTCTAGGGTTTACCCAAAAATTTAAAAGATAGGCACAGGCCACTTGGTTTCATTAGCCACTTCTCTCTGTGACCTTAATTTGGTACCAGTCATAAAAAGAGAAATCATGCAGAAAATCAATGAGCACTGCAGAGATATGAGTTATGAAACTCAAACAAATACTCAGGTATGAGTATTTGGATGTGTCTTTGATATTATCACTCACAGAAATGCATGGCTTTCCTGCTTCATGGTGCCAGCCCTCACAGAAATGCATAGCTTTCCTGCCTTCTTCAGAATATTAGCAAACTAAAATCAGCTTCTTTATGAGAACAATCACACCTCCAGCCACCACTCTCTCCCCACACTGGTTAACTGACTTCCTTTTCCTTATCCAAGTCATTCAATCACAGCCAGTGAAGTATAATAGCTCTCACCCTAATATTTAATGCGCTGAAAAGAATGTCCAAGAGATGGCTAAGCATTTCCTTTTCTCTCATCACATTTGTCCTTTGCCATCGGGCAGAAGAGCAGAACCACCACTGATACCGGAAAATGCGAAATGTGTAGCCACATTGCTCTCAAAGAAGTGAGGTTGCACATGTATTTTTATAAATGGATTCCAGAAATTGCTATGGAAAGATTAGAAACATTGATTTACAGGGGGAAGGGAGATTAAACCAAGGGGGAAATGGTCAATGAGTGGGTGTTCTAGGAATATACTCTAGAGCATGGAGACAGGAGTGTACAAGTTGAGGAGAGCACTGGGACACAAGCATTGGAGTCCTTCATTCAGGAGAACTTACTGAATTCCTCTCTGTGTCAGGTTCCAGGTCTGGGTCTCAACTTTGCCCTCACTGATTGTGTGAATAGGCTAAGTTGTGTCCTCTCTTCCCTTCCAGTCTGCTCTTCTGCAACATAAGGATTGAACTTAACTCACAGGGTTGTTGTAGAGATTAAATGACAAAAAAAAAAAAATAGAAGAAGGTTAGCATGGTATCTGGCACATATTAGTTGCACAATAAATGACAGCAGCTGTTACAGGGTTGAGGTAGCTGAGGTGGTGCAGGAGAAAATCCCCTGAATCACTGGGAGGAACAGGATGGATTAAAGTGAAGTCATGGGTACAGTGTAAATAAGGAGAGATTGTAGATAAAATAAGTTCCTTTCTGGAAGCTTCAGATAGCAAAGTCAGATTGATGAGAGCACATACTCACATATAAGTCAGAGGGTAGAGGCCGTAAAGAGGCAGGAAGTTCCATGAACCTAAAAGGTGGAGAATATTCAGGGGAAATTCTCATTGGTGCACAACAATCCCAGGAAGTGCCAAATAACAGCTTAGTGAATGGATGGTAAACGATGTCGTTTGTGGGGACAGTCTTTAGGCTGGAGCTTCCCAAACCTGGCGTTAAGTCAGGATCATCTAAGGAACATTTGAAAAACAGTTTTCTAATCCCTTCTCCAGCCTACAGAATGAACTTCTTAGGGAGGAGTCTGTGGCTGGGGGAGGGGAGGTCCTGAAATGTTAAGACCTCTCACATGGTTCTGAGGCACAGCCAGATCTGTTGGGCATTCCCATGGGAGGAAGGCAAGTTCCTAGTCTTGTAATTGTCAGAGAGAAAGGAAATGGAATAATACAGTAAAGTAGCTTTTAGATGCAGATCTGGAGAAGTCAGAGAAACATTCCAGGGTGGTTCAAGTGGGTCAACAGTTAACTTCAGTGCTGGCAAGGATTGAACCCCTCCCTGAAAATTCTGATTGGGGGAGGAACAGAGGAAAGAGAAGGTCAGAGACAGAGAAAACAAGAATTTAAATGTGCTATCAAATTCAGAAATAGATACCAGTTCTGTAGAGCTCAGCCTCAGTGGGTTCCATCTCTAGTGGATTTATTGCTATAAAAAGGATAGGAATTGGGGCCAGATTTTTAAAACAAAAATCTGCAGCCTAAACTTTATTATTTCTCTTTTCCATAGCTCATCACTCCTGTTGGCAAGCTTATACTCACTGGCAGTGTGAACAAGCATTTTGCTAAATCAGATGCCCTATTCCCTCATAGCGGGACACGAAGTCAGGAAAGCTGTGGCTGAGAGCTGGTATTCTCTCCCCACATTACTGTGACTCTCATGCTCAACCAACACTACTGCCCTTAAGATATTTAATACTGAGGTGATAACATTTGCTTTCACAAGTTTTAACAATTGCTTGCCGGAAGCATAAAATACCTCAGATAGCCCCTGAGGGAGGACGGGAGGATGGCTGGGAGTCTGTTAAACCCTTGGTCTGGCAGCAGCTTCTCCTCACTGTGAGATCCTCCCTTTCAGCCCTTCTGCTGGTCATATGTGAGCCAGCAAGCCTCGCTCATCAAAGCTGGACTTCTCCCTCCCCGCCCCATTTCTCATTTGTGAAAAGGGGCCCTTTTAATATTCATTTTCCCTCATGTCGTTGATGGGCAGGATTCTGAATTAGCTACCAGACAGGTGCCACTCTCCTCCACTAGTAGTTGCTCAGTTCCTTCCTTCTTTCCCTCCTCCTTCCCTCCCTACCTCCCTCCCTCCTTTGGTACTGGGGATTGAATCCAGGGGTGTTCTACCACTGAGCTACACTCCCAGTCCCTTTATATTTTTTATGTTGAGAGAGTCTCACTAAGTTGCCACACACTGGCCTTTTGTTTCATTTCTAGACCCATGGATTTAGAGTCTCTTCTTCAGTGTTGTACAGAATGTAGTTAGTAAAGTCTTTGATCTGAAGACACCTCTGAGCATGAGCGTTTTTACCCCTTGCTGCTCCCTGTAATGAAGAGGAGGACTGATCCTCCCTAAGGAAGAACCTCACCATGAGTTGATTTTTCTTTTAGAAGAAGTGCATGAATGCTAAAGAATCTCCTGTTCTCATGTTCACTTTTTCTCATGTGTAGAGCACAATGAGCTACAGCAAAAGTTGGAGAAGAAAGAGAGAGAATGTGATGCCAAGACCCAAGAAAAAGAAGAGATGATGCAGACCTTAAATAAAATGAAAGAAAAGCTGGAAAAGGAAACTACTGAGCATAAGCAAGTCAAGCAGCAGGTGGCAGATCTCACAGCACAGCTCCATGAGCTCAGCAGGGTAAGAGCCACATGGGTCTTCTATTCATGCGGCTCCCAGGGCCTCGCTATCCTGTGTCTCCTCAACCTTGAGTAGGCAACTTCTGATGGGGATTAAAATCTGAGGTGTTTCATGGTTGATCACAGTAGTTTTGAGCCTTGCTTCCTCTGTCATATCATGTAGGTTAGGCAGCAGGGGTGGTTTGGAGCATGCAATTTCAGTACCAACCCTGTCCTAAAAGCAAAAGAAAATCATAGTAGCTTCTCTCAGTGAAAACCAATTTTATAAAAACTAGACTGTATGAGGGTGCAAGAAGTGAGAGAGATGTAAATGCTTTGCAGGCAAGCACTAGTGTCAGACACAAAGGGCTGACCCAACCGAGTCCAGAAAGGCCCTGAAGAGTCCACCTGACTCACCAGTCCTTTACCCAAAATTCTCAGAAGGGTGAATTTCTCTATAATATACATGTTAGGCAAAATTACAGATTCCCAAACTTGTCTGATGAATTGCCCTCTTCCATTGATCTTCTTTTCCTATTTTTATCTTTTCAGAGGGCTGTCTGTGCTTCAGTCCCAGGAGGAGCCTCGCCCGGAGCCCCAGGGGGACCCTTCCCTTCCTCATTGTCTGGGTCTCTCATCCCTCCCCCACCACCCCCACTTCTGCCAAGTGGAGGGCTTCCTCCTCCACCTCCTCCCCTCCCTCCTGGGGGCCCTCCCCCTCCCCCAGGACCTCCTCCCTTAGGGGGAATCATGCCACCTCCCGGTGCTCCCCTGGGTCTGGCACTCAAGAAGAAAAACATTCCTCAGCCCACAAATGCCCTGAAATCCTTCAACTGGTCGAAGCTGCCCGAGGTAAGCCGTTTTTCTCACTTTCCTGCTGATGGGCAGCATCAGTCACCCATTGGGTCCTCACCAAAAGGGAACTAGCCCTGGCTGCTGAATGACTTCATCATCTAGTGGGGGCTCAGGGTTCTCAGCAGCTCAGATATTTAAATGATAATGCTTCGAGATAACAAGTTGTTTGAAGCCTGCATACTCTGAACGTCTTGTAGAATGAAAAATTTGGGATAGCAGCACTTTTTAGAGAAATAACCATGCCTGTTCTTTTTGTGCATAACCATAAACCAGAGAACTTGTTAATTTGTTGTTCCTAGAACAAGCTCGAAGGAACAGTGTGGACTGAAATTGATGACACAAAGGTCTTCAAAATTCTAGATCTGGAGGACCTGGAAAGAACTTTCTCTGCCTACCAAAGACAGCAGGTAACAGCATGTGCCATCTAGATGCCAAAAAAAGTAAAATAATCATGTCCTTGTGCATGATCCCAGGGCCATCTGCAATACTGTGATACGATACTCATCTTACTTCTAGACTGTTTGGTCTACCCTGGTCTGCTCCTGATAAACAACATGGCATGCATGTTCACATGTGTGTCCAAGTGCCTGTCAGTGTGTATGCGTGTGTGTGTGGACAGTTGAAGGTATATGGCCTCCTCTTTAGGAATCTTTGTACCATGGTATGTGTCCAAGACCTTGTCTCCATTGATGGAAAGAGTTCTGTATGTTATTATCACTGTGCTTAGTCCAAATGGATCATTGGGGGGAAATATTAATTGGGGAGTTATATAACCTGTGTTGTTACCTCACAGTCTATTTCTGAAGCCATTGGATTTATCTGATTTTTTTAAAAAGTGCACATCAAATGATTGCTATCAGAAGCAGAATGCTTTTTGGAATAGATGGACACTTTAGAAGCATGGGGGTGGGTAAATGTCTATAATTTGGCAGCTAACTAGAACCCGCAGAGAAGTTTTAACTACACAATAGTCTCAGTAGGAGGGTTGTAAAGGCTAATCAGGTGTGGCACTGGCAATGAGAGGAACAGGAACACTGAAAAGTGAGCAAAATTTTTGTAATGACAGTAGGAACACGTGACCCGGTGCTGGCCAGCTATCCACAGATGAGGCCAAGTAGGCAGCACCTCATGTGAGCCCAGGCCACATCCATGTGGTACCTCTTGCTCCTCTGGAGGGCTTCTCAATAGACCTCGTAAGGGTAGAACAGAAGAGGCTACAGCAGTACGGAGAGTTCCAGAAGAACAAAGCCCTGGGAATCAGAGCCCTGGGAAGGGAAAAATTGAGCCCAAGAGTGTTAGAAGCAAGATTGTTAAGGCTAAATAAAGGAAAGGAATGAGGAAGAGAGTGTGTGCATGCTGGGCATCCACACAGGGGGTTCCCTTGGGCTATGCTGGGAGGGAGGCCCTCAGCTCCTGCCTGACTCATGTCCAGGGTGGAGCATCCTCAAACAAGCACAGACTTCCTAGTCAATCCACTTGGTTCCCAAGAAAGAATGTCTCAGAAAAGAAATATTAAGCACCCAAGTGGGAGGTAGACTGAGGCTGGGGGAGAAACAAAGCCTAAGGATTGGTCACGGTTGTTGTTTTTTTAATATTCAAATGGCCTTTGGTGCATCAGAACTGAGGTGATGGGTGTGGGGGGGGATATTTAGCCAGAATGTTTCACTGTGAGAGAGGGAAAGTTTCTCTGCAGTGCATTTTGTGGTAGTTTAATAAAGTACAAAAATAAAGGTAGTTGCTTGCTGTGGTGACATGAACCCTAAAACAAAAGCCTTCAGCTGGGTCCTTCTGTAAGTAAGAAGTCAATTTGTACAATGTAATACACACCAACTAAAGGGAAATGAAGAAAATGTAGGTAAGGCTTTGTCCAGTAGAAAGCAAGACAACTTGCTTTCTTTTGAAGGACAAACAAAGGGTGTATTTAGAGTCCTCATCCTGCTGGTGCTCTGGCCAGACTTGTTCCTGATTGGCTTCAACATGCACCTCTATCTCTATCTCTATCTCTATCTCTATCTCTATCTCTATCTCTATCTCTTGTCAGGAAGGTGTTCCCTGGGTCTCGGCATGAAGTCATAGGACATTTTAGCAATTTCCCTAGTAATTCAAATAATCTTCTGACTTGGTTACATGTCCTATTGTTTTCCCACTCGAGTTTCAGTTATTAGTGCCAGTTGTAAAAGATGAAAGTTTGGGAACTTAAAGAAGTGTATTAAAGGAAGGGAAAGCAGCAGTTCTGCCAAATGATGCTGTTCAAGTCTGAGCATGTGGGCTGCGTTTATTATGAAGGCAGGTGGTTGAAAGACCCAAGGTTACAAGACTCATAATTAACTAGCTTTCAGCAGAAGGTGCAGGAGGATGCTGCCAAAATGCTCTGGGACAAATATGTGGACAGTTCTCAAGAGCTTTGGGAGACAGGATTGCAGAAAGCCCAGCAATTGGGTAATTGTCTCCTAGCAACCAACACTGTTTAAGTAATCAGTAGTCATTCCAGTCAGGATAGATCAGAAGATTTTAGTTGTACCTACCACTGAGTAGACTGGTAAGCAGAATGAGTTGTGACCATATTTTCAGCAGCACTTCCTGAAGAAAAATTTCAACACCTGCTCAGCTTGAATAATTCCAGTATGTTCCCCCTTTCAGCATAAGAATTGGAGATGAGAATATTTAAACCATAAGTATGTTTCCAAATGAGGGTAATTTGAGCCATTTTATTGAATTGATTGAATGTTGAGAGCCAGAAAAGCAAACGATAAAGTCATTCTAATGGGAATATGTAGGACAGTAGAGAAAACAGAGTGTCTGTCATTGCCAGTCCCCTCATCTCATGATGGCAACATCAAAGACCTATGTATTTTCATCTGTCTTGGCAATGCAGTATATAATTATCACACATTTGAACTGCTCTTTTTTCTACTCCCAATGAATACTGGAAACCTATTTTTTCCATGGTGTCTCCTCTGCTCCTAAAGAGTTATGAAACCCTGGTCCAACTCTCTGGACCTCAGCCAGTTGTTTGGCTAGATAAAATTTTCAGAGAGGCAGAGAAACACATGAATACCATTACCTGCATGCATGTAATAGGAACCCTATACAGAGTAAGATTTTGCAAAATTTCAGCAATATCAAGTTAGTATAATGTAGGTGAATGTAATGACTTGTTGTAGGGGATACATATATATATATATATATATATACATACATATGTATTAACATACATATATACCTATATAAATATAAACACACATACATACCTAAATAAATATAGGCATGCACTTACATATACATTTGTTTATATACTTATACAAGCATAGATAAAATATGTCCAGTTGATATGAGAAATATTTTCTCATTAAACCCAGGTATTTATATTGTCTGCTTTGTACATGAAGTACTTCAAAGGATTCAAATGCATTAAACTTTTGAATAGGCCCATACATATAGTATAAAAGCCCAGATGAGAAAATATGTAAATAACCATAATATGAACTAAAAGATGAAAACCAGTGTTAAGTATCCATAATATTTCTAGTGCTGAGTATGATATACACAGTTCTCAATCTCAAACCCTGAAGTTTAGTTCCCAAGGAGCTCTTATACTTACAGTCTTGTTTGATACTCACCCCAAACTCTATAAGGGGGATTTTATTCCTGTATTCCAAATAATAAAAATATGGCTTAGTAACCAGTTGCAGTGGTGCACACCTATAATCCCAGCACTTGGGAGCCTGGGAGAGGAAGATTTCCAGTTTGAGGCCAGCCACAGAAACTTAGTGAGACCCTGTTTCAAAATAAAATAGGGCTGGAAGTAGAAAGCCCCTGGGTTAAATCCCTAGTACCACACACACAAAAAAGACTTAGTGTGTATTCATTGCCCCAACCCAACAGGTGGCATAATCAGGACTACAAAATGGCATAATTCTCAGTTTCACTTTGTTCTTAATTCATGGTTTTATTCATTATGAATACCAGACTTTGTAGAGAATTTTCTTTAACTCTGGTTTTAGGAACAAGACCATTCCTATTCAGAATTTTTTTTCTGCACTTATCAAAGGTGTGCAGAGACGATTATGTAAGCTTATGTACCACATGAAATGGAATTTAATAGCACACAGTTATTCCCATGTGTTCACATTCCAAACGTTCATTTGAAAGTCAATTTCTTGAATCTCAGGACCTCTTTTCCTCAGTGTAACTACATTACACATGATTTCCAAGTCAGCCACAAGAGACTTAATATATAATGTAGCACATTGCATAGGAGTGTTATCTCAGATATAATTAAACAATATTCATTTCTGTTTTATCCTAAGATGCTATTATTTATTTCTCCTTGCCCATGCAGTTGAACAGAGGGAAAATGAGCTGAAGGTTTTACATTTACCTAGAGAGAGTCATGGTTGTGTAGCAACATAATGACAACTCACTGTCTCTTCCTACTCTTTGCCTGAGGACAGCCCTTCTCTTAGAATCCTATTATCAGTACATAGTATAACATTTCAAAGCCTCTGTGCTCTGATTTAGAAAACCAAGGCTAACTACTGTCTCAGGCTCCAGAATCTGACCTCTAGTGCTAATACATAATATGTAAGTCATTTTAGGAGTCCCATTCCGAACATCCAGAAGTATCTTCTGACATTTTATAGTCACAGAATTTTTCTTTTACAGTTGTCATTATTCTATACATCTAATTTGCATGTTGAAAATTGTGTAACTTAGAATTTTTATTTCAGCAATCTTAGTCCTTAGCCTTGGCACACAAAGGCAGAAGAGAAAATTGTGAACAGTGATTTTCTTCAGACCAAGTGTAAGATTAAAGGTTCTATAACTGAACCCCATGGTAAGAGTTAGTCAGATGCAGGTTTTTATATAAATACTCATGTATGCATTTCTCTTGAGAGGGACCCCCAACTTTTATCAGGTTTACCAAGGTTTTTTACCTCAAAAAGATTAAGAATCATTCCTATAAGGATTGTCATTATCTCTGAAGTGTTAGGTCGTTTATTTCATCGTGGAACCCTATTTATAACAATCAATCAGCACTGGTTCCTGAAAATGCAAGGACCAACTTCCTATTTATATCCCAAGTCCTAAGCCCTATACCAAATCATCTGGAAAAAAAAATCAGACATCCTGTTAGGTGGACCCAAATATAGGCAATTCTGTCATATTTGACCCAAGCCAATTAGAAGTATCTTTTTATATTCCCTTCTGATTTGGGGGTGAATAATTTAAGATTTCAGAAAGGCTGTTAACTTACTTCTTGAAATAGGCCTGGAAGCATCTTTATTTTTAACATGCTCCATCTAATGAAACTTGTAAGTTTTTTTTTCTATTTATAATACGCTGATTAATAGACTTTTAAAGAAGTAGAATCTTTAAGCTTGCAATTAATCAAATTCTGCCATGGCATTCTTCATCCTCACCTCTGGAAAGATAAGAGGCATTATTTAGCTATTAACTGTCATCCTTACTGCTACTGGTGGTTACAAAACAAAGACCCTGGCTAGCTGTTCTACAGCTCATCTGGAAGAACAAAAGTGGAATGAATGCACTCCATTGTCAGTTTGAAAGATAAAATAATGTCACATGATACTTTGCAAGTATTGAGTTCACAAATGTGTCAGGCACATCATCACATTTAATCCTTACAGTAATAATCCAGTCGTTAACCCCATTTTACAGATAGAGAGACTAAGCCCCAAGCCACATGCCCTGTAAATGACAGCTGCCTGATTCCATAGATGACTGTACGAGAGGTCAGACATTTTAAGTTCATGACAAGTGGGAACATAAGATGTGGAATGACTTGCCAGAGAACTTTTAAGTTTCTTTCTCAAAGGCCAGACAGTGAGAACAGGATCTAAATCCCAGTAGCAACTTTCTCTTTAAGAGAGAGAAAAACAAAAAAGGTTAAGATGACCTCATGGAGTTCATTTCACCATAGTCTTTTCTGCCCTGGAAAGGAAACTGCTTTTACAGGAAGAGTCCCAAGGAGCTTCAGAGTAGAAAACTTGACAGTTATACCAGGGACAAAAGAAATCTGGGAGATCAGAGAAGAAGTAAGGTTTCCTGTGGTTATCAACTTAGCTTTTAAATGCCATTCTCGAAGAGCAATCTTCCTTGTATGGGTAGAGCAAGGGGAGGCTGTGTTCTGTTTCCCACTAGAGGAATTATGTGGAACAGCTCATCTGTGCAAAATTGGCCTTGGCAGTGCTGCCAAGACCAGTGAGACCTTAAGGAATCCGCAGAGCAAATGCTGGTTGTGCAAGCTGTTAGCCCAAAAGCCGGGGCGTGTGCTACACACCAAAGCTTTATTCATTCCAGCATGGAAAAATTACACAGCGAATGCTGTCAATTTCTCATAACATGTCAATTACTTCTTTCCCTTCTTCACTCCAAGTTTCTTCCAAATCCTGTTTGGAGAAGAGGCTCTTTGACCTTGTGCATTTGAACAGCCTGGGGCAGTCGAGACAGGGCCACCAAAGGCTGCCCACCCCGTGGCCACCAATTGCCTCTTAATTGCACATTCTTTTTCCTCACACCTATCCATGGTACCTGTAGGTATTGTGTGCACACCCGAGGGGTACCACGGGTTAATATTACAGACTTAGTTGTTCAACTTGTCTCTTTTTAATCTTTACTTATGACACAAGAAGATAGGAGATTATTTCCACCAAAAAGGAAAAAAAGAAAAAAAGTGTGTTTTTCTGGTAGTACCTAAGAATGGAAATACTTTCCTCGAGTTGATGGACTTGATATCCTCCTACTTCAAGTAAAAATCAACATATTAAGTAAATGGAGCCCAGTAGGTGTGTCAGAAATGATTTGTGCCTTTCTCAGCTTGGGTCTTTCTGGGATGTTCTAAGCCCTCTTCACTTCTAAATTTGATTTGCTACCATGGAAAATCACATATGCCAAATGTCATCCTTTTCTCCCCCGATGCTTTGTACTGTGCCCTCCACTGTATCTTCAGCCAGGCTCTCATCAGCAACTCCGACTAATGATCGTAGGGGCGTAGAGCATCTCTTACCCTGCCTCGCTGATTTCCTTGACTGCCTTGACTCTCCCCATTTGTTGCTGTGATTTCTGAACTGCATGTATCTGGTTTCCCTTTTCCATGCCTCTGCCATGGCTGTAGGATTTCTTTATGAACAGTAACTCCAAGCAGGTAAGTGAGCTACTACCTAAACCTTGCTTACTAAAACTCCTTGGCTCACTGCAAGCTTGAAATTTCCCAATTAGCCTGCTGCTGTTTAGATGGCATAATGCAATGCCTAGGTAATTCCACATTGGATTTTAACTCATAATTGGATATCTAGAGTTATGCCTTAAGTCTCAGCACAAGAGACATTTGTCTTTTGATCCTATGCTGTCTCATATTACAGATTCCATGTTGTCTTTTATTTCCTAAACTATTGTACAGTTCTGGAGCTCTTTGGTTTCCTTACATTTTTAAAATGCCCTAATCCATTTTTAATCGATCCTGACCACTAGTAAAATCAAATTTGCTATTTATCAAGTTGGTCTGTGTTTTCTTCACCTGGAGGTATTGTTATCCATACCTCTGATGCAAAGTTTACTCAAATAGCATTTCATATATTATTGTTTTGTGCCTTTCCACCTTAATTAATGCCTAGCCATCATTACTTAGTACAGCAGCAGAATATTCAAGTAGCATTTCATTGTTAATTCAGGTAACTGAGCTAATGTCTTGAACTGCCCCCTCCCCATTGTCCATCAGGCTCTAGTGTAATGAAAGGTACCATCTGGCCTTGGGGACTTCCTGTTGCACATGAAGAAGTTCGGGAGGTTCTATTGTTCAGCTTTTTGGAGTGCTCAGGACTGCAAATGGTCCTGGGGTGAATGGGCCCTGAAAATGGCTGGACCAGCAATGCCAAGCCTCAGCTGAGCTTGATTCACAGTGACAGTTCTTCTGTCTGCTGCCCACAGGGATTTAGGGAACAATAGGAGAACATCACTCACTGATAATTTATGCACACTTAGCATCTTCAGCGTGGAAGTACTTTGTTCTTCCAAAGAATGGTTTCTCAAACATGGGTGGTCAGCTTTTCTTATTATGTCTCATTACCAGCTAGATTGCAGCCTTTGTTTCAATTCCACCACCTCCCTGCATCCCCCACCTCGCCATCACAGCTTTGCCCATTTGTGTATTTGTAGTGTGTGTGTGTGTGTGTGTGTGTGTGTGTGTGTACAGAAAATGTAAATCCTGAAGTCTGAATGTCACAGGCTCTGATGGATTTCCTTGGTGCTCCTTACAGAAAGAAGCAGATGCCATTGACGACACACTGAGTTCCAAACTGAAAGTCAAAGAGCTTTCGGTGATCGATGGCCGGAGAGCTCAGAATTGCAACATCCTTCTGTCGAGGTATGGTCAATGTTGAGGAAACATTTCTAGTAGGACCAGCTTTTCTATTTTGTGACTCAAAATCACATGTTTATTATTTCCTTTTGATTGTACCCTGCTGAGGTCCAGGTCTTTGGGTTCCCTTCTGTTTAGGGTGAGAAGGACTCTTGGTGTCACTTTCCCTGGTAGAATATATCAAGCAGCTGGATGCCAATTCTCTTAGGGTTTCATTTTCACAGACTTCCAAATGTAAAAGCAGAGTATCCTAAGTCAATATTTTCTTCCCAGAAGGCCTTTAAATGGACTTGATTTTTATTTACATTTCTCGACTGTAGAGGTATGTTAGTCTTTGAGTAACGCTGTAAACAGAATCAGGACCCATGTTGATGGCTCTTTGTTTTATTTTGCTTTCTAATGTCTCCTTTTTATATGAGGTTTCAAGGTTATATGATTTCATGTTCTTTTGGAGCATTTTTTATGGCTATGAAGAAATGTAAATCTCAAATTTGGGTGAAATGTTCATTTGCTCAGTGCAGTCCTATTCAGAGATCGTTCTCATAATTAGTGAACCATCACAGTCTTGGAAGTTGAAAAGAAAAGAGGAAGTTTGGGAGCCTGGAATCTGATTGCAGCTTGAGGCAATGTTGTCAGTTCTTCCTGGGAATTTCAAGTAGCTTTTTGGTATTTAGTTTCTTCTTTCTCTAAAAGGGACTTTCACATTCGGCAAAGACACCTAATGCTTGTGAGATGAATGAGGATGTAAAGAATGCCGAATGTGGGGGCTTTAAAGATAAGTTGCATTCTGGAAGGAATGCTGTCTGTGCATTGAGCTGGTATAAGGTGACTCTCTTTCAGGGAAAGTGTAGAGGAAAAGCAGTAATTCTTACTATGTAGATGGTCTTAGACTGAGTTTCTTTTAACACAAAGAGCTGCTGCCTGGTTTTCAGCGTGGAAAGCCTGATTGTTGGCCAGATATATATTACTGTAGGGAGCAAATGTTTCTTTCAGTGAAACAGAAATTGAACCTTAGTGAGATCCCTGAATTTTAATGCAACTTGTAAGGTAACATGAACCACCCTGTTAGCATTCCATTTCTGCTGTAGCTGGAAGCTATGTAAATGGGCAGGCTCTCTATGTATTCTGATTTTTGCTCTATGAACCATGTTTAGGTTAGAGAAAACACCTAGGTGCCTCAGGAAAACACTACTGAAAATAATTTAAAGTTCAATTTATTTTTCTTCTACAGTGTATACAATTTGTTTTGTTACCTTTTTTACCAAGAAAAAGAAAAAAACTTTTTTTGTTTTTTTATTGGTACTGGGGATTGAATCCAGGGACATTCTACCTTTGAGCTATCCCCCCAGCCCTATTTTTATTTTGAAACAGGTTCTCGCTAAGTTTCTGAGGCTGACTGTGAACCTGTGATCCTCCTATCTCAGCCTCCCAAGTACTAGGATTACAGGTGTGTGCCACCACACCCAGCTCAAATAACATTCTTAATTACAAAATGAAATGAAGATTTGGGGAAAGTTGTGTGTATTTAATCTGAGAATCTTTCACTGTATTTTTTTATTTTGCAGTGCAGATTAGCACTTTAAACAACTTGATGAAGGAGCTATCCCTCTGAATTTCTATAGTGTCCAAATGCTTATAGAGTACAAACTGTGACCCAGTGCCTCATAGACAGATTATTCTCAATGGGAAGTGCCAGCCAAGGTAGTTACATGAGTCATAGATACGGTTACAACTTTTTCTGGCAAATTTCCCATTCCATTATTGAAGAATTATTTCACATTTGTGGTATATCATTCCCTTGTTACCGCAGAAGTTTCAGAACCTAAAGTGCCTTAGAGCTCGAATGTGTCTAAGCTCCCTCTGGAAGACTGAAGAACTTGCCTCGTATCTGTTAGATTATCTATTAAAATCCAATTTAACGAGTATGTGTTGTTACAGTGAGCACAATTAAAAGGCGTTTTGTGGGTAACAAGGCCATTTTGAGTCCCAGTTGACCTTATGTTAGTGGTGCCATATTGATCAGGTTAAAACCTTCCCTCCTGCAGAGGACTCAGCACCGTTTCCTCTGTTCTCAGTGCTCGGTTGTTTTATTCTCTCACCAGCAAAGCACATAACTGACATGTTAAATGTGCTGCAGTAGAAGTGAAAGAAATTAAGCTGATTTATTTATTTATATATTTATTCATTTATTTATTGGTACTGGGAATTGAACCCATTCTGCCTCCATGCTATACCCCCAGCCCTGCTGAGGGCCTCACCAGGTTGCTGAAGTTGACCTCGAACCTACAATTCCCCCTGTCTCAGCCTCCAAAGTACTAGGACTATAGGCATGCACCACCAATCCTGGCTATTAAAGTAATACTTTTTTTTCAGTACTGGGTTTTGAACTCAGGGCCTTGCACATGCTAGGCAAGCACTCTACCACGGAGCTAGATCCCTGGCACCCTGATTTAATTTTAATTTGTATTTTATATCACTCTTTAACTTGTTAGGAGTTTTCCATTCTCCCTTCTCATTGGCAGTTCACTCCTACACCCGCAAGGAGCTAGGGGCTTAAAGTGGGGAGAGATGGACGAAAGCATGTCGCATACTTCTCTCTTAGACAGTCACTACTTTGGAGCATTTATTTGCCTGGCATTGTGCTAGGTGCCAGAGGATATGCCAAAACTTAAGGTAGTGATGCCACCTTGGAAAGTTCAAGGCTGACTGGAGAAGAACGACGCACCTGGGAAGACCTGTGAACACTTCAGGGATCATAGTGTCTGACTGGAAGGACACGGGACCTCAGGCATGTGAGAGGGTTCACTAGAGGGAGTGGGCCTCGAGGGGCAAGTGCCACTATGAGGACAGAGTGGGGACAGGGAAGGCAGCTCCCAGGAGGCTTGGAGCAGCTAATAGAGAGCCCTGCTGTGGCAGCAGCAGAGGATCATGGTTGGGATGAATGAAACCCAGCACAGGCCTGAGATTCGGTCTCGTGCCTTTACGAGGACACGAATCAGCCCAGGGTCAGGCCACAACCTCCTGTTCTACCAAATGGACATTGTGAAAGGAGTAGCTTCACAGTGGGCTGCTGAGAATTAGCCTGAGTATGTGTGAAGGCCCTGGCAGGTGCTGACACATGGTAACTGCTCAGTTAATGGCCTGTTTATACATGCATGGGATTAAGAGATGATGTTGCTCGTTCAGGAGGAGAGCAATGTTTGTTTGTTGTAATACAGTTTAAGTTTGGTTTCAAGATTTGCAGAATAAGTTTGAAGAAGTCAAGAGCTAGCTGCTGGGGAACCATGAGTCTCTATCTGTTGTCTAGGTGAGACCTGATGAGGGACAGACCTGAGAGAAACAAGAAACCTTTGATAGGACCTGGAATCTGATTTTGTGCCTGGGGACCAAGAATAGGAATATTTCAAAGATGATGTCAAGATTTCTCACCTTTCCACATTTACTATCTCTTCTTTCCTGCTTATTTCAATCCCAAAGACTGGGGGACCTGTCTATCTCTTATCTTGCTGATTAGGAATTTATTTCCCAGCAAGCACTATACCAAATTCTACCACGGTGAAAGCAGCAATCATTACACCACAGTCTACTGTGATGAAAGCCCAAGGCATAGTCCATGAGCTATATTTCCATGCACATATGTGTTCAGTGTTTGCTTATCCTTTGAAGCTCTTCTTCACATACTACAAAAGTTAGGGGATCCTTTGGTTCGGGGCACCTGCCATGGTCTCATTGGGAGATGAAGAGGCAGCTCTCCATATCACTACTGAGTAGGGTATTTATAGCTTGGATGACCAAGCTTACCCAAAACTCTCAGAGAGAGACTGGATAGAGGGCGTGTGTTTGAATGGGGCGCTCCAGGGGACCAGGGCTGAGCCTTTCACAAACTCGAAGAGAGTGGAGTGAACATGCTTCATATCTGTTAGGTTACCTGTTAAAATTCAATTTACTGAATATGTGTTATTGCAGTAGACCCTCAACACAGTAAGCAGCTTTTCTACTGTGTGTATATGGGTGACATGTAACAATCTTAAATTCCTACTGTTTTATCCCCCAAACAGACTTCTCCCTTCAAAAACAAAAACAAAAAATAAGGACAGAAACTTGGAAGCAGGTTTATATTGCAAAATGAACCCACCTAAAATACAGTTTTATGAAGTGTTCTGCCATTCTTTTTTTCCAGATACTCACTTGACATGGCAGCCAGGGTGTCATAAACCACAAAAAGCTACTTTAAAGTAAGGGGATTTGGCTTACATCCATTGGAGCAGAACTAAGGTTGATCTAGCCATCCATCCTTAACTTATTTTAATTATGCCTGGATGTTCCAGTTCTCTCAGCAAATTTTTGAAATGCTTGAGTAGAGCAAGGTAGAGTTAAATGCTGTTTTAAGATGCCTGGTTTGTTTCCTGCCTTATAAAAAAAAAAAAAAAGTTGCAGTGGACGTCTCAAAAGCTGCCACCCTTCAGCACACCAGAACACTGCCAAGCTTTAAAAGCAATTAAAAGGCTAGAACTGGTAGGGTCCTTAAATTACAGAGATTAGAGACTCATTCTGTGGATGACAGATGATACTAAGCACTCTGCACCCTATAGAACCATCGCAGAGGGCGGGGCACCCTTCTCCCCTTTCCCCTAAGGTAGGGTTTCTTTGTCTGATCCAACAGGCCACGTGTGCGGCGTTATGTTGACAGGTAGATTTTCTTAAGTACTCTCCATTAAAGTCTCGAGTCTCTTTACGGGCCACGTTAAGAGAAACCAGAATTGTTAGGAATTAGAGCTGGTGTTTAGTCCAGACAGCCTCTGGGGGCTGAGGAGCATAAATATATACAGTTTCAAAAGCAAGAAGTTCTGTGCTCCATATGGGGAGCTAGTGAAATGCAAATCTGATACTTCAAGTATTGTTCTCACTCTGATTTTCAACTCCTTTTCTTTTAAATGCAAAACAGAAGGGCTGAGCAGAACTACACCATAAAATGGTTTCTTCAACTCAGTGTGAAAAAGATACAGAACTAATTATTTTTTTCTTATAGGCAGAGCTCTTCTTGCAATGATTATAGATGTATCCACAGCCAATTGGTTTTCATTAGCGTACCTGCCCTGCGTACCTGTTCCTCAGCCTTCCAAGGCCACACCGTGGTGTTTGCACTTAAATAGAGCCCAGAGTGTCCTGGAATAGGACCCATACAGTCGAGACCCTGATGCTGTGATACGGTTTTTCCCCTTGTTGGATACTTTACCTAGGCCAGCTTAGCTAAGTTGTTCCATTTTATTGTGGGCGTTTTCTATCCTGATGTTCTGGTGAGCCTGTTCATGAAGCAAGGAATATCCCAAGAATGACTGAAATGGTCTGGAGAGGCTTGCCAGGGCCAGGGCTGCTCTGCAGCACACAGGGGTCACGGTGGCACCACAGCCCAGATGAGGGGATAGAAGAGGTCGTCTTTGTCAACACAGAGAGGATGCCATTGGCCTAGACACTGTATTTGGGTTTGAGAACATGAAATAGAACAGAGTGGCATTAGTACTATAGGATGCCCAAATTTGTTCCTTCTTTCCTACTTATTGGCACATGAAACAGCATTCAGTTTAAATAGCAGGATGGATGGTTTTAACAAGATATCAAAATCTAGAGAAAGGGCCAAGCCAGAGGCACCCACAGTCGGGTGTCTCGCCCAGCTTCACCTGGGGGTCCTGCCTCCTTCCACTGCCTTTGAGTCCTCCCTCCACTCATCAGCCTCGAGTTTATCTGTGAAATCATGGGTGGGTGTATGCTTTACACACCTTTGTGTCTTGAGTGTTTCTGCCTATCATCTGATTCTCCCGAAGACTGTAGTCACCTTGAATGTAAGGATACATCTTCTAGTTATTTTCTTAATACTTCCAGGCTTAATGTTGTCATATACAGGGAGGAAACTCTAGTGAGGTGATGGGTATGAGAGTACTTTGGGAAGTGTTCATAATAACCATAGTAAACACTCTTTCATAATCTGTTAGCACATGAATATTAAGGGTACAAAGGTTCTGCTAATTTTTTCTGGTATAGAAGAGTCTGCATGTAGAGCATACATATAGTCTACTTGAGCCCTTTCTATGGCTAGGAAGTATGCAAACACTTCACATGGCCTATTTTATTTAATCCTGTGTATGAGCACAGGTGCATGTGCACACACAAAGTTCTTTTTTGATATAGTTATTATTATCTCTATTTTATAAATGAGGAACTGAGGTTTAATAAAAATTTTTCAAGGTCATACTGATCAGTAAGTGTCAGAACCAGGATTGGGGCCCAGCTTCACTGACACTGAAGCCCCCACCTTCAAGTCACATGTGCCGCTTATACATCTTGCTCTATATCTGTGTGTTTAAGTCTTTATCTCGAGTCCTAGATGGGATTCTTCTTGAAGATCATAGACTAAAGGATGGATCAGGTAACATTAGTATGCTAGTGTAGGTTGTAAAGAAGTAAGATGTTAAAAGTAAGTGTGGGCGGAGTGTGGTGGCGCATGCCTATAATCCCAGCACTTGAGAGGCTGAGACAGGAGAATCACAGGTTTGGGGACAGTCTCAGCAATGTAGCAAGACTCTCAGCAACCTAGCGAGACCCTGTTTCAAAACAAAAAAAATTTTAAAAAGGGCTGGGGTGTAACTCAGAGGTAGAATACCGCTGGGTTCAATCCCTAGTACCGCACAAGAGGAAAAAAAAAAAGTAAAAGAATGATTCTATTGTCACAGCTGATAATGTGATCAACTGTGTTTGCCCCAGCTAAGATAATTATAAAAACACATTTTTGCAAGTATATTTTATTTTCATGACACTTATATTTTATAGTCAGCACTTTGCTATCGTCACTCAAGACAAAAAAAAATCCTTAATTAAATTAGTAAATCATTAAAGTTTATTGTAGACAGAAAAATGGAAACAAGATTTGTGTTTTTGCATAAATGCTTCTCTGATATGTTAACTATATAAATAATATTTATGTTTAGAAAAAAAAAGCTTTGGATTTGTGGGTACTATATCGCTTTCTGTATTTGACCTTGGGCAAATGACTTGACAATTCCAAGCCTCAGTGTTGCCACCAATTTTTTTTAAAGACCATCACAGTTATTTTGAGAATCAAATGAAATAGCTTATGTAAAAATTCCTCAAGTCCAAAGTGCTTATACATTTTATTTTGCATGTTAATGATTGTTCAACTCTTTCACAATGGGGGCTTTGGTGTCAGACAGGCTGGGCCCCGTTTCTAATTTTCTCAAAATCTATTTGTAACCTGACAGCAAACTCTAAACACTCCTGACATATAATCAAGTCAGGAATTTAGTTTCTCATCTCACCTGCAATTCACAGATGCTGTGTATATATTTATATATATATATATATATATATATATATATATATAATAGTGCGTGAGTATTTTCCCTCTTTCTGGTCTTCCAATCCTTTGCTCTAGGAAACTGAGGGATAGAACATAGCAGCTTTGTTCTCTGTGTCAGCCGAAGCATTACAAAGCCCTGAAAGAATGTGAAATCAGTTTCAAAACCCTATTTTTAGTTTCAAAATCCTATATTGTCAGGAAATAAGCTTTCACTGAGAGATTTTGAGAAAAAATGCACTTGAAAGTCAGCAGCTGGAGTAGCAAAATGAGTTGTCTTGTATGAAATCTTAGTGCTCACGCCAATATTGTTAACAACGAAATAAAATATCCTTTCTCCAGGTTGAAATTATCCAACGATGAAATCAAACGGGCAATTCTAACAATGGACGAACAGGAAGATCTGCCCAAAGACATGTTGGAACAGGTGAGCACCAGCGGTTTCCCAGAACCCAAGCGACAGCCAGCTTTTCAACAGGGAGTGGGAGACTGAGAAAATCTGCTGGTGGCTAATAGATAACTTCTGAATTAGGACGGCTGAGCCAAGGTTCCATGTGACTCTTTTAAGAGACTATTTATGACTTACTGTTTCTCAGAATGGTGGGTAAGAAGGAGGATCATAAGTTTGACAAATGCCTGAGACCCCCAATGCCAGGTTGTGTTCCTCAAGCTGCAGTTATTATGTCTTAGTAGCTCGTATAAATCTACTAGCTTTAGTAGAAAATCTGTTTCACTGTAATATTGCACATCTCATTGTCACTATGAGATCACAAACTGTTCTTCATAAACTGACTCATTACTAAATTCTTAATACAATTTGTGCCTTTGTCACGGCTCATCATGCCAACAAGCACAGAAGCGACTGTTAAACCCTCCAATGCTGTCATCTGTATCTATATATTCATATATGTCATTAGGTGGGTTGTCAGTTTCTTGGGGCTAAGTCTTATCTCTGTTTCTATATGGCACCCTCTTTTGTCATAAATAGTAAATTCAAATGCCCAGATTAACAGGTGGGATTTTTACATAGTCAATACACATCTGTGTCCCTGGTTATCATTTTTATTGTTTGTGACCAAGCAGCCAGTCACCTAGTCTCTCTTCATGCAGTATTTCTACACCATTTCCACTGAGCCACTCCACCTGTGTCATGTGTTGTTCAGCAACTTTGTCCCATTGTTCCCAAGAGACAAGGTTGTTGAACTAACACATTTCCAGGCTTGTCACCTGCATCTGCCCTCCGCCCCTTGGTCTGGACCAAAATTTTTCTGAACTTTGTAGTGATACTCTGAGAATATTGTAAGAATGTTGGAGCTTACTGACTCATCATCCTTGGGATGGGATCAGATTTGGACTGATTCAGGTCAGGACATCCACATTTGTTAGAGCCAGGTCCACTTAAGGTCAACCATAATTAAGGCTGAACACAAGGTCTCATCTGTGGGCATGCTCAGTTCCAAGAGCAGAGAAAAAGGGTATGTTGCATTGCTAACAGTAGCCCTGGGTGGAGAGGCCACACTGGGTGGGGTGCCCATCTGTCCATATTCTCACTGATGTCTTCAAAGACTCAAATACACAGCAGACAGGAGCAATGTGTACAGCATCACCCCTAAATGGATCTACCCTCCTCCCCTCAAACTCTGCAGCTGGAGTTGTCCTACAGGAAAACCTTCACACTTGGCAGTAGGAAAACTTTGGAGGTTTGATTTAATTATCAGAATAGTTAATGACTATTTCCTCAAGTCTCCCAGGATGCTGTGTGTATGAATAGTTTTCAAAGTGTTTTCCAGCTCCTCCACACACTCTTCCCTCCCACACTGTACATTAGTCAAAACTGAGTCTCTGCCCTCGGAGGGTAGAGCCCAGCTCCCCCAGCCCTCCCCGGCTCCCAGGTGACCTGTCTTTGAGTTGCTAACCTGGAGTGAGGGACTGTGTGTAAAGCTGCTTTAGTGCTTGTGTCTTTAGCCCCTATCGGCAAGGTCATATGTTTAAAATTCCACAAGATCTGTTTACTGTGAAACTGCATCCAGCAAAATTCCTCCTTGAGGGAAAGGATTCCAAAATCTTGCCAAAATGGCTTGCAGTGCAAGTAGAACTTACTTCAAATAAACACAAGAAAGAAAATCCATCTACTGACACAGAATCTGGCCAAGAAGGATATTTTTGACCCAGTCTCTCCTGATCATTCTGTGAACTTCTGGCTCTCTGGTCAGCTCCCACGCTCTTTCTTTTCCACCTTTTTTTTTCTGTTCTTCCTCTGCTCCCTTTCCCACCATGCAGTGCTCTTCCCAAACCAGTGTGGGTGCTAGCATCTCTTTCCTTCTATTTGTGATTTGCACAAGGGCCACACTCACTCCTTCCTGGCCTGCTGAGCTCAGGTCTCAGATGAAATCTGTACACTCCTCTTCCTTGGAATGCATCTTTTTCCTCATTCCCAGGTGTTTGTCCAACTCTCCACTCCTTTCTTAAAACCACCCCCACAAGTGCATTACTCAACTCTCCATTGAGAGGGTCTAATCCTCTAGCGTGTGCCTCTTGCCATGCTCTTCTAAGTAACAAAAGAGACGTAACGATTGTGTTATCCTGAACACCAGCCAGCAGGCTTAGCACAACTAGTTGGGGAGGAGCATGCAAATTGCCCTCTCTCTCTCTCTCTCTCTCTCTCTCTCTCTCTCTCACACACACACACACACACACACACACACACACACTTTCAGCTACCGTCCCTCTCCTTACACAGCCAGAGTTCTTGATAGCATGTCCACACTTGCTCCTGATCACTGCTCATCCACCCACTGCAGTCTGTCCTGCTCGCCTCTCTTAAGCTGTTCTCACCAAGGACATCCACAGCTTACCTGTTGCCAAGGCCATGAGACACTTTGCTGCTCTTATCTTTCTTCATTTCTCAGTGGTGTGACACCAGCGGCCACTTGCTCCATGATGAAACATGGTTCCCTTGGCCCTGTGATGCATGCGGGCCTCTCTGTCTGTCCCTCCAGTGTCTCTTTTGAATGGTCCTCCTCCTCTTGTCCTCAGCCCTTGGATGCTGGTCCTCTCCAGCCCTGCTTTTTTTCTCTCAACAGTACCCCTGCTTATCTCACATCCATGCCCTTAGTAGCCTTCCTGTTACAACTAATGCCAACACTTGAGGATCCCTGCAGGGTTTCAGACACGTTTGTCCCTCTGCCTACTATACATCAATATTTGCTTCTCTTGCAAGTATTGCAAACACTAAATTCACCTTCTCCCCACTCTACCTCCAACCTCTTCTTGGTTTCCCTGTTATACTTTTTGTATGATGTTGCCTAAGCCAGAAGCTAGGCTTCATCCTTGACTCTTCCTCCCTCATTTATCACAATCCATTCATCACAAATCAGGCCAGTTCTTTTCAAGTTTCCTAAGTAGTCCTAGACTCTATCCACTATCCCTACCCAATCTAGGCCACCATCATCTCTCACCTGGATTACTGCACTAACTATAATCATGACCCCACCCCCAACAATGTTGATCCCTCCTACTTCTTCCTCCATTCTGCAAACATTGTGACCTTTTTAAAGTGCAAACTCACTCCCCTGCATAAGATTGTTAAGGTATATCCCAGTGCTCCCCAAATAAAGACTGAATTTCTTTTTTTTTTTTTTTACGGTACTGGGGATTGAACCCAGGGGCATTCTACATCCAAGCTACATCCCCAGCCCTATTTTTAATTCTTTATTTTGAAACAGGGTCATACTAGGTGGGAGGGCCTCACTAAGTAGCTGAGGCTGGCTGTGAACCTGCGATCCTCAGTCTCCCAAGTACTGGGATTACAAGTGTGCGCCATCATGCCCGGCAAGACTTAATTTCTTATAAAGCCATTGCTCTCCCTGTTCCTGCCCATCCCTACCTTCTCCCACTGTCATTACAGCCTCTCTTTGTTCTCCATAAATGCTGCACTGCCTGTTCCAGGCCCTGCCATGTGGTATCATTCTGCCTAGAATGTATTTTCAACCTCATATTACTTCCCTATCATTCCAATTTTCTTTCTTTGCTGGTGACACCCAAACTAACTGCCTTTTCTGAGGTCCCCCAGTTAAATCCCACAATCATTTGAAAATCTTCTATATGGACCACCCAATGCCATCATCAAGTTCTGGAGAAAATCTCGGAGTCTAGAGGGACAGTGTCCTTTCTAAAAATTCTAAGGGCATTTGATCTAGAAAACAGCATGCATGCACAGTCCTGTGCATATCCAGACAAACTAAAAGGAAATCAGGTACACACAAAAGCAAATTTTTAAATTTTAGATATTGTTGCTATTTCTTCCATACTCTATGCTCATTTCTTCCTCCAAAATAAAATATGGACTCAAAAACATCAGATCCCATCATGGTCCTCTCATTCAACTCTACATGGAGCAATAAAGGAGGTGGAATTAGATAAGCAGAAAAATAAGCAAACTGAATGGAAAATACAAGTGGAATTATTCATTCCATCATGGTATAATAGAAAAAAAGCATAGAGCTAGGAGCCAAAGAGACCTAGGTTTTATTTCTGATGTTTACACAAACTTGCTTTTAAATCCTGGCTGAGTTGCTAAAGTTCTGTGGACCTCAGTGTATTATGTTCTAACATGAGGGTTAAATGCCTGAGGTCCCTGTAGTGATCTATGCAAAGTGGGTCCAGTAGAAAACTTCCACAGTTCTTACTTGTGAGGCAGTAGAGAATAGAAAGGTACCAGAAATGAATCTTAGACCACTTTAACTACTTTCATGTAAAAAAAATGTAACTCTTTAATCATCTCTGTTGTATCTTAGTCACCTGTGAGCAGAGCTTATAAATTAAACAAAAGTTAAAATTTCATCTTGGGACAAATGAACCAAAAGGGTGAAAATTTACTACAGAGATTTAAGTTATAAATCTGGGTTTTAATATTTGCATGTACATTTCAGCTTTTGAAATTTGTTCCTGAAAAAAGTGATATTGACCTGTTGGAGGAACATAAGCATGAGCTAGATCGGATGGCCAAGGCTGATCGGTTTCTGTTTGAGATGAGCCGGTGAGTTTGAAGATGCCAAAAATGAAAGACACCCTTTACTTACTCATTGCAATTTGTGCTAAATTGCATGGGTCAATTAACCTAGCTTAAAGCTTTACTAAGCCAGGCGTGGTGGCGCACGCTTGTAATCCCAGTACTTTGGGAGGCGGAGACCGGAGGATCCGGGTTCGCGGCCAGCCTCAGCTAGCGCGCGCTCGCTCTCTCTCTCTCTCTCTCTCTCTCTCTCTCTTTCTCTCTCTCTCTCTACTTAGTGAGGCCCTCCGCAACTTCATGAGACCCGGTTCCAAAATAAAGGATAAAAAATAGGGCCAGGGGTGTAGCGCGGAGATAGAACGCCCCTGGGTTCAATCCCCGGTACCACAAAAAAGAAAAAAAAAAAAAGCTTTACTAGATTCTAAAATCATTCCAAGTCTGAGTGGCGTGGAATTTGATTGTTTTAAGTGAGTTCTTGCCCATGGGTGAGCCTGGGTCAGGGTTTATTCACAACTGTGTCTATTTCTGGGCCTCTTTGACTTACGTGCTGTGGCTTTATCAAGCTGTAACTTTCCCTAGTTCCACTCAGTGCCATTAGCCTCACCAATTTGATTTCGTGGGATAGGATCTCATGCTTCCTGGTACCTTGGCATCTCAAGATTGTTATTAAAAATAAAATGGACAGACTCTGGCAATGTCAGCCTCGAGCCCCCATAACTGAACGGTCAGGGTCTGGATGTCAAATCATGACGCATGCAGACATCACTAATCAATCGTGGCACTCTTCCTATGGAGTGTTGGCAAGCATTCTGAACCCTTCTCCAGGAAGCCCTGAGGCAGCCGCTGCACTGTAATGGGGTTTGGCATGTAAGCTGAGTCTGTTTGCCATTCCAGGCCTAGTGAATTGATTCTGCATTAGAGAAGGACCGGTGGTCCTGAAACTCAGTGAACCTCAGGATGGGGCTCTTCCCATCAGTGCCAAAGACCTGCAAACGCAGCCAAGGGGAACCCATCCATCCTTCACTCTGTTTCCACCATGTCCAGACTTACTTTCTTGTGGTGGTGGTTTCACCACAACTTTCCATTTTGTCTACTGCTGTCAAACAAAGAATGGCTTTGCAATTTTGACAGGTGTATCCAGCAACCCCCAGTCAGTATAGACAAGCAAATGGCCACACTTATTAAGCATCTAGATCCTTGTATGTATAATTTGATTAAACCCTCCTATCATCCCTGCCCAGAGGGATTTTAGGGAGGGAGACTCAGAAACTATGGTACCTCCTCAACATCATCTAATAGAGGAGCATCTGGGCTGCAAACCCAAGTCTGTTTGACTATATGATATAGTTTTGGAGGAGGGGCTGTTCCCTGGTCCTGCTGGACTGAAACTCCCACCAAAATGGATTAGGCATTGGCTTCAGATGGCTTGGGTGAGAATGCCCACTGTAACCCCAGCAACAGGAGCTGCTCCACTAGGTGGTGATGGGAGGCCAGTCAGTGTGCCCCTGTTCCCTCTGATGGCTGCCTGGGAAGGCAAAACTTGCCAGCCCTGAGGTGAGCAGATAGGAGCTAACTGTGAAGAAAAAGGAAGGTTTAGGGTCTTGAGTAAGGAGAGGAGGAGGATGGAAGCAAGTCTTTACAGTTTTGCCAGAAGCCAGATTCTGTGAAAAGCTGAGGAATGTGGGAGAAGCATAGGAAACTGTCCTTTATTTGCAGTAGGGTGAAGAGTCTTTACATTTTTATTCCTTTCCACCCCTTCTATGTTCACAAGAGCTATTGGCACTCAGAGGGAGGAAGGGGGTTTTAGTGAGCAGTAGCTGGCTCGAACTTTCTTTAGCAGTTGCCTTATTTGGTTGGAGCTAAGGGCTCTGGGGCAACTGCCCAAATACCAAACAGTCAAACAGAAATGGACTCTTGTATTAAGGGAATGTTGACCAGTTCGTGCTTGCTCTTACAGAATCAATCATTATCAGCAAAGACTGCAATCGCTGTACTTCAAAAAGAAGTTTGCAGAGCGCGTGGCAGAAGTGAAACCCAAAGTGGAAGGTAAAGCTGAGCCGCCCGGCCTGGGAATGGTGTTTGTCTTAAGTGCCCGGTTACAAGTGCAGTCCAAGTGCACATAGTAAGCAAGGTGCCTCCAATGATTTTTTTTTTTGCCCCAAATATTTTGAGATTCTGATAGATGATTACTGAAGGCCAGCACTTGGGGGCTCTGGACCCCTGGGCACACCTCCTGGTTCCTCTGCCGGACTGGGCTTTTGATCACATGGGTGTAACCAAAGGATGAATTTGACCACTACTAGCATTAAACCTGTAATTAGCTTTCTTGCAACAGGGCCTTATTAGGTTTTTCAAAGGGTGGGTTTGAGGCTGTTAAATTTTAAATGTTTGAGATGTGGGCAAGGCCACCGAAGAGCATAGCTACAGAATGCAAACTGGAATCAGTCTGCTAGAGCTCCCATCCCTACTGCGGCACCTGCAAGTTTTAACATGTAACGAATTCTCTATCAATGGAACTGATCAATAATTGTGTTGATCTGACTCAGACCAGGCAAGTAAGTGCCTGCAAAGGAATTTTGGAAATGGATTTGCTATTCTATGTATTCCTAAGTGCTTAAGGTTAATGAGTCAGTCCAGAAAAGGACTGAGAAAAAAAAGAGGCATCTGCAGCCGCCTGTGGAATCTTCAGCCACTTGAGCTGTGCGCTTATCCTTTCTTCTACTTGAAGGGTTTTGAAAGTGCTCCTTGGTGTCTAATGACCCAGCCTTACTCTTCAGTATCCACTACACTGTGTGGATTTAGGATGGATATCATTGAAAGTCTTGATTGTGATCGTGGTGTTTTTATGTGTTTTCTTTTGAAGCAATTCGTTCTGGCTCAGAAGAAGTGTTTAGGAGTAGTGCCCTCAAGCAGTTGCTAGAGGTGGTTTTGGCATTTGGAAATTATATGAACAAAGGCCAAAGAGGCAATGCCTATGGGTTCAAGATATCCAGCCTCAACAAGATTGCTGACACGAAATCCAGTATTGACAAGTAAGTGGGACATCTTGCAGCATTCAGTGTATCTGGGTGCTTAGTTCAGGCCTATGTTGTCCCCCTCTGGTCTCCCTTGGCCTCCAGACACTGTAGTCTCCAGGCTGAACTTCTCCTAGTACTCTCCACCTGTGGCATCAACTTCTCTCTCCTTTCTTATAATCGCTGGCATCCCCAAAATTCCCACTGGGCCAGTTATCCTTCATCCATTTTCAATGCATAGGGACACCATCTTTTCCAAGTTTTCTTTTATTGGTCCTACCTTTTTTTGGGAAACTTTTTAATTATAGTATAATATACTAAAGAGAAGTCACTATGCATAAATGTACATCTTGATGAATTTTGATGAATAGTCCTGTATGCCTGAGATCAAGAAACAGGATACCACCAGCTCTTTGGAAGTCTCCACATGGCCTCTGAGTCACTGTCCCTCCATGAAAGCCTGTGTTCCAGAGACAAGGAACATACTGATAGCTGATGCCGCGATGTGAGGCTTGTCAGATTTTTAGGTTATGTTTTCCTTCACACATTGGAGCTAACAGCTATTTGAAAAAGCCATGATGCATAAATGCATTTTGGCCGTTGGTTTTCAGCTGCTCATCCCCAGACTCATTAACATGCTTCCTCAACAGCGTACAGTGCTGCAGTTTAGGTGAACAGGTTCCGGTTAGAAACCCCGAGCTGTGAAAAGGCCCTTGTGCCACTGCCAGGTAGGGTCATTGCGCATATTAACTCTAGTTTCCCTGAGAGCTTTGTTTCTCTGGGGTTCTCACTAACTTCAAAGGAACTTGCACAATTGTTTCTAAGGTGAGCTTCTCTGCACCCAAATTCTTTGTAGAAGTACGGGCTGTTCATCCTAATTATTCCTAGCTAATGAAGCTTTTTACCCTATATTTTCTGTAGGGTTAGTGAAGCGTAGTGTATGGCGACCCCCATTCCATCTTAGGAGAAATAAGACATGTGAAGCTATTATTTTTTCATCCTGGAGAGACAGAGTGGTGAAGGGAAGCTGTTGCGGGTTAGCCCTGCCACCTTACTTTTAATACAAGCATTTGATCCTTTTCAGAGCACTTTCACATTTGATTGTCACAACAGCCTGTGAATTACACAAGCCAAATCCGTTATCACCTGTCATCAGATAAGTAAACTGAGGCAGGGTCAGGTGGTTCATTTAGCTTGCCTATGGTCACAACAAACAAGGTATTTGGCCTCACAGGTATTTAACACCTGTTCTGTTGGTCTGTCCACAGCTCTACTCTTGTCAACAGGTGCTCTTATTTGGAGGTTGCAAAAGAGACTGGCAGCCTCTTATTTGCATATAAAGAGCAGCTACCTTTTTAAGGAAGAGCATTTTCTTCAGCTGCACCTGCATGCTAACTCAAAAGCAAATCTCACACAGGTGTGTGTGTGTACACACACACACACACACACACACACACACAGATTATATGATTATCTGCTTATTGAGGTTGCTACAGAATTCATCTAATATATAGACCTTTTCAAAAGAATGAATCAAAACTATTTCTGATTTTTCTTTTTCTGCCTGTGAATATTTGGTCCCCAAATGTGACACCAGTGCATATAAACCCACAGTGCGATGCCAATAAGCAGTCACACATTCAATACTTGTTCAATCACGTATAACCAAGCCGCACAGATGGTGGCAGAGTCAGGATGCAGAAGTGTTCACTCGTCACAGAAGCCTCAAGTTCCTGATAACCAGTGGGGACTAGTCAAACGTGTCTCGTTGTTGTTCATCCTTCAAGAATTTGTATTTAGTCAAATGAGGTGCTACTTGGATGACAAACCAGTGTGGACATCTGACCTGGTTTCAATCCTTTCTAAAGTAAGGAAGGCACTTACAGTTAAAGTCCACTGACATTTCTCTAAATAACAAAGCAGTTCTCTAAAATAATGAAGAAAGCTAGCATTGCTGTTTCTTGTCATAATACCTGGCATTTTGTTCCCTCCCTCCACTACTCAGGTGAGAGCCACAAGGGCAGGTAGTTTCTGTGAACACCAAAACTCAAATGGAAGGGTACAGCTAAACTCTAGAAATGAAAGTGGCCTTGCTTTGCTTTGCTAGACAATTGGTTTTTTTGTTGTTATTATTTTGGTTTTTGGTACTTGAGGATTGAGCCCAGGGGCATTCTACCACTGAACTACACCCCCAGCCCTTTTTATTTTGAAACAGGGTCTCACTAAGTTACTGCCTACTGGTCTCAAACTTGTGATCCTCCTGTCTCAGCCTCCCAAGTACTGGAATTACAGGCAAGCGCCATCAAACTCAGCTAGGACAATAGTATTCTAATTATTGAGAGGAAGGAAAGTAAAGGATTTTTGTTTGTTTGTTTAATGTGAGTCTTTGACTCAGAAATAGGATTGTATTGTCTCTATGAAGCCACAAGGGTAACAAGAGACGCTTTTCATTGTTATAGAAAAAATTGTTTGGGCAACTCTGATTCACTTTGGCTAGATGTGGGTGGGAGTGTTATGATTTAGCATTGAAAATGAGCAAGCTACCTAAATAACGGACGTGTTTGTGTGCTCCTGATCATGGTGACTTCAATAGATAGATATTCTTCATCCTGGCTGCATGTTAGACTCACCAGGGAGTTTAACAAATGCCCATGCCTGGCCCCACCTTGTCCAATGAAATCAATCCCTGGGGTTGCTCCAGGCATCTGGGGTCCAGGTGATTGTGATGTGCAGCAGAGTCGGTGACAGGGAGGCCAGACTAGCACAGCTTTGCCTGATAGCGTTATCAGGCAGCTACCCACCCCCCTTGTCAGTTCAGGTCAGTCAGGGTTCAGCCCTGTCACCACCCTTGCCACCAGAGAGGGAGTTGGCACAGACAACTGTTGTAACTGCTAAGGGTTATGCAGTTAAGAGATGAAGTGTTGCTAAAATTAGAACTGGATTCACAGCTGCAAGGATATCATCCACGTGATTGCACAGTTAGGGCCCACTTCCAGGTTCAGCCCTGACACAGGAGACTTTCTGGTTTGGTTTGGTTTGGTTTGGTTTGGTTTGTGATACTGGGAATGGAACCCAGAGCCATTCTACCTCCAAGCTACACCCCCAGCCCTATTTTATTTTTTATTTTGAAACAGGGTCTCTCTAAGTTGCGGAGGGCCTCATAAAGTTGCTGAGACTGGCCACAAACCTGCGATCCTCCTGTCTCAGCCTCCCAAGTACTGGGATTACAAGTGTGTACCACTATGCCTGGCTTTTGAAACAAGAGACTTTCTAACTTTCTGACCACCCTTTGGATGAAGCGTTAAGTAAAAATTATCAGTAACTGTCATGAGTGAGTTGCTTTTTAGACTTGAAAAGTACTTCAAGTGCATTTAGACTTGAAAATGGCTACGCTCTTCAGTAGGTTGAGTATCTCTCACTCCTGGTCCCGCCCCACCCAACTCTCCTTGTTAGGAACTCGCAGGGCACACCCCATGGGGGATGGATGCTCCACTAAAGTAAACGTGAGTTCGTCTCCACTGGTAATGGTTCACAGTCACCTACGTCACCCATCACATTGCCCAGTTTTTTGTTTTTGTTTTTGTTTTTTTTTTTTGCGGTGCTGGGGATTGAACCCAGGGGCGTTTGACCTCCGAGCTACACCCCCAGCCCTATTTTTTATACTTTATTTTGAAACTGGGTCTCATGAAGTTGTGGAGGGCCTCACAAAGTAGCTGAGGCTGGCCACGAACCCGGATCCTCCAGTCTCAGCCTCCCAAGTACTAGGATTACAAGCGTGCGCCACCACGCCCGGCACATTGCCCAGATTTTGAAGGATGTTCATTATAGGCCACAAATGTAATTCTTGTCCCTACCGATCATTTTAGGCTCTCTCATTAATCCTCTTCTCTTGCGAGTCCCTGCCTTACCAGAACCTCTACATTGTAAAGTTAATACAGGAGTATAGGATCATTGAGGGTTCTGCCACATGAACATATAAATCATATGCAGATTAATTGTGTTGAATGTTCTTCCCTTCTTTGATTGTAGGAACATTACCCTTTTGCACTATCTCATAACCATTGTGGAAAATAAGTACCCCAAGGTTCTCAACCTAAATGAAGAATTGCAGGATATTCCTCAAGCAGCGAAGGTGAAGTAAGTACTCACAGTGAATGGTGGTGGGTCTGTAAATCATGTGGGCGGGAGATTAGCCATTGAGGTGTTTACTTGGCATTGCATGAAGCTCAACGCATGAACAGGGTCCTTCTGTTTGTTTTTCTGCAGACATTGTGTGGAATAAAGTTTGAATCGCATCCAAATCATTCATATGTGTTAAAAGGTTTTGGATATGAATTCATTCTAGGTCCTTTGGAATACTGCCACTTGTAATTTTCAGCTTAAACAAAACCTAATATTCTGAGTTAAGAGTGCAGGAAAGGAATGTGGTTTCACTAATGCTTTTAAAAAGGCAGTTCTATTAAACGTAGGTAGGAACGCCTGAGTTAAGTGAAGGTCCATGGTTAAGCAAGTAGAAGACATACATGTAAGGACATTACTAGCAATTGTCACGTATGAGCACTTTCCTGAAACCAAGGCAACCCTTAATAGGAAGCAGTCTTTATGCAAATCAAGAAACTAAAAATAAAATGGAAAGTTGCCAAACTTTTGCCACAAACTTCACACCATATTTCAGAGACTAGGAAGAAGGCAGTTTTCTTTAGTGTTCTTCCTCCCCTCCCTTTACTCTGTCTTTTTTATGTGCATACATTTAAACTGCATCTTTTTACAGTGAATTTGAAAAATATGATCAGCAGGCTAATTTCTTCCCTCTGTAGAAATTTAGTAGAAATACACTATGTAAAACATAACATTAAAATGTTAAAGTAAATGAAGTATTGATGAGTATTCATCAATTGATGAAGTATTGTGTGGTGAATTATATGTGAGAATTAAGTTTTAATCTCTAGTGTTTCAAGACTGTGAAATGGAATGCAGTACAGAAGCAGCCCAGGAATCTTTCTCTATTAAAAAAAAAAAAGACGATGAAAATGAAATTACTACAACTTTAAGAAAAGACATTAAGGATTGAAATTTAAGCCATTACTTTGTAATATCCATATTACCAGAGCCTTAGTAAAATGTAGTACACTGATCACAAAGAGCACAATATGAATGTGATTGTGGGTAAGCCAGTTTCTTTTAGTTTCTCAAAAAGAGCCAAGTATGGCAAGAAATGTATTTCTACATATAGTAACTTGCTGAAGTGAGATTTTTGTGAGATTGGAGCATAAAATATTTTTCTACACATGGGATGCATTTCTCTTCTGCTATTTTTAATCTGTAAAATATACCTGCTGGCTGTGGAAAACAAAAAAAGCATAATTCTATACCTACATTCCATAAATCTAAAATGCCACAGTCCTTCTGTGAGATTTGGGCGTGGAAGGGAACTTTTTTAGACATTTAAAATAAACTAGTATGAACTTCCAAGCATGAAATATTTAAAGCCATCTTATGTTTAATCCATGTAAGTCACATGCCAGTTACTAAAATGTTGCTATTTCCAACAGCATGACTGAGCTGGACAAAGAAATAAGTACATTGAGAAGTGGCTTGAAAGCGGTGGAGACCGTGAGTATTTGTTTCCTGCCCTGATTCCTAGTCTCTTCCTTCTCTCCAGTGCCAGACTTCCCGCACCCGAGCTACAGGCACTTTGGCACATGGTCTACCCAGGACAAACATCTGTTGATAGAAAAAAAGAGAACAACTACCAAGAAACAATGGCGGGTCGTGTCCAGCCTGGTGCCTTGACTGCGGGCAGTGGGATGGCATGGGGGGGGGTCACTGCAGCCAGAGCTGGACCTCGTCCTGGAATGCCCTCAGTTTACCTGGGAGGCAGGCCTCATTCAAATGAGTAGGCTAGGCTAGGTCATCCTCAAGGACCCACCCAGCCGCCATGGCCTATTAATATTTGACTGATAGCAAGGATGTGTAGGTACATGCCTATAATCCCAGTACTTGGAGGCTGAGACAAGAGGATCACAGGTTCAAGGCCAGCCTCAACAACTCAGTGAGACCCTCCACAAATTAGCAAGACCCTTTTTCAAAATAAAAAGTAAAATAGGGGCTGGGGGTGTAGCTCAGAGGTAGAATGCCCTGGGTTCAATCTCTATACCATATATATATATGGTATATATGGTATATATATATGTATATATATATATTATTAATAGAAGAGCATATATATTTGATTAATATATACATATATTTATATGATTAATAGAAGAGCACTGGCACTTCTGCTCTGCCTCAGAGCCAGTCCTTTGCAGAGTATTTACTGGGTGGACACTTGGTGTGCAGGCCAAGCTCAAGGCAAGGGTCACGATGACTCGGAATCCTTGCCTTCAGCCTTGCAGTCCTCAAGAGCAGCCAGTTCCCCAACATTGCCACGTCCAGATAAGCACGGTGATGATGTCGGATGCCTTGAGGAAAGGTCTAACTTGAGGCTGGTCTGGAGGTTTTGGGAATGAGTAGCAGGAAGTGGAGGAAGTGTCTGTTCTGGAAGAAACCGGCTTTGAGTGACAGCTCAGATGAGGATGGGGCAAACAGGTGCACAGGAGGGAGCCTGCACCAGGAATGTGAGACAGCCCCGACTCAGGTCTCAGAGGCAGAGAGGAGCATGAAGAGCGAAGCGTACTTGTGTCAGCACAGGGCAAGTGCTGCGGCCAGTGAGGGGAAGGGCAGGGACGGGAACCAGCCAGCCGGTTGTGGGGAGGCCACTGGCCACCCCTCTCAGGAAAGGAGACACAGCTCTGGCCAGTGCTTGTGGAAGGAGACTGATTCGGGGATACAGGTGTCTCACTCATAGAGGTGTTGTTGGCATTAAGAAAGTATATCTTGCAATGGTTGGAATTAGAATTGAAATTTGATTTGAATCATCTGTGTGTTCATCACCATGGTAATGTAGGCTATGGAAAATTAACAGGAGACTAATTATCCCACCTCCCTATTAACAAAAACCTAATAGCACCAGCAGGAAGAAAAATGTTAGACGATTATGGTGCCAGATGCTGCGGTTGAAGTTCTGCTGACCCAGATACCCTGTTTAGGAAGTAAACAGATTTGGCAGAGAGAGAAAGAAGAAAAAATCAAAACACTAGAATTCTGAGCACAGACCATCAACCATCAAGTCTCTTGCTGCCACACACAAACCTTTTAATCCAATTTGTTTGATTCTATTAATTTTATCCAGTGCTAATTTACTTACCTTCTAGAGCCAGAATGAGAAATCACACTGATAAAGCACTCAGATAACTGGTTAAGTGGCTGTTTTCAGATACATGTGTCACATGGGTGTGGCTCTGGCTTGGGGGGAGCAAGGACAGGGGAAGCTAGAACATTACAAAGTGTTTAGATGTGCTCACCATTCCGAGTTACTAAATGTGATGCACATGGAATTAGAGACAAGGTGTGTCTGTATTTGAAACCTATGTCATCATTATCCATTTCCTGTGTTTAAGGAGCTGGAATATCAGAAGTCTCAGCCCCCGCAGCCTGGAGATAAGTTTGTTTCTGTTGTCAGCCAGTTCATCACAGTAGCCAGCTTCAGCTTCTCCGATGTTGAAGATCTCCTAGCGGAAGCTAAAGACCTGGTAAATTCTCCCTTGCACACTGGGGATGTTTGACCCGGCTGAGCTTTCAGTTGATACTTTGGAAAACAGCAGAAATGGGATCCAAACATCATGGTTCAGGAAATAAAGTCACAGATAGTTGTTTTCCAGATTCCACTGTTTTCATGTATCATGGGTGTATTTTCATCTCCAGGACTATGATTAATTGAAACACACCCTGTTGTCTAACTGGCCTGTGTTGTCTTTAGGTTAGCAAGACCTCGAAGGCGTGGGATGGTGTAAAACCAGTAAATACTTTGAGGGTTTTCTCTTGTTTGCTCCTGGATTGATGCTTATCTCTGGGAACTAGAATGCATTATATGAAAGGCAGGAGCAGGTGTGACTAAGCCTGTGCCCCAGGAGCCCTTTATGTAACATGCCTGTCTGGCATAGAGCCTTAAGAGGACAGGAAATTTACCTCTGTAAATCTCCAGCAAAACATATTAAATGAGATGCATTTTTTGTTCGTAGGCTCATTACAAGCAGTATATTGTTTTGGTAAGATGTTTCTTTTTACCATTCTTGCCATTTTCATATATAGGAAAAGTTTTTGTTGGCTAATAACCAAGACATTTAAATGCTGTGCCCCCTCAGGTTATTTCTCCTTTAATATGCATTGTCATGCCTATGTTCTCTTTTTTACTCTCCCCTTTTCATTTTTTTAAATGATATTAAGCCCCTACCACACCCCACGGAGTTCTTCCGCACTGTCCATCTCTCAGTTGCCACCTTGCTTTTCGTTTACTTGAATCTTTCCTTCAAAACTTATGTAATTGTTGGGCATGGTGGCTCATACCTATAATCCCAGTACTTGGGAGGTCGAGACAGGAGGATCACAGGTTCAAGGCCAGCCTCAGCAACTTATCAAGACCCTGTTTCAAAATAAAAAATAAAAATAAAAGAAGGCTGGGGATGTAGCTCAGAGGTAGAGTGACCTAGGTTCAATCCCCAATACAAAAAAAAAAAGACTCGAGGAATAAATGTCATTTTTCTGTGGTCACCTGTTCAATTGTAGGTATAGATGACTGGTCATACAGGGTGCACACAGACTAGTTCAAGTTTAGAAGGAGACTGTGTTAACAGACATCAGCTAATCTCAGCATGGAACTTACTGCCCAGCCTTATTAAATAAATGAGAAGACAAAGTATGCTCAAATGGCTTCCATTAGAGGTCCGACCTCTGAGGTCCCACTATAGAAATCAGTCTATAGATGTCAATGACTGTGGCTCAAACCTCCATTGTGACAGCCCCATCTACGTCTTGTGTGGACCTCACCACTTTGGAGGGTGGATTTTGTAATGGAAGAGGTCGCCCCCTGCGCTGATACCCTAACATAGCACCTGCCTTCTCAAGGAACTAACACATTTTTATAAGAATCAACTGCATAGTTCTTATTTAAATGCACACACGGAGCCTACTTTGTGTGTGTCAGGGTGGGAGGACACTTTAATCTGGCCCTAGTTCCCTTTGGATTTCTGAGACTAAAATATACATGACTTCATCATCACTAGAATTCCTAGATAAAAAGATCATTCAGGATGGTTTGAAGTGCATGAACTCAAATGTTTTAGAAACTCAGTTGTAGGCTGTTTATTGCTGTTTTGTTCATACCAGAACTTTTAGAAATTAGCTTATAAAACCACGGAGCAAGCTGGAGCACTATAATGTGGTGTGTGAAGAATGTTTTGTTTTTCCCCGAAGGGCTCTTTTTTTGTAATAGAATATTTCCAAATAAGTAAAACATTGAGAACAACTCCACAGTAAAGAGGAGAATGGGAAAAAATTACTGTAAACTTAAAATTTTGAAATAATTATAAAATGGCATATGTAAATATCTGTGTATATATAGATATATAACTTAGTCAAAATTATTTTTAAGGAATATTGAAAACATTTAAGGTACATAGTATTACTAAAATATCAGAAAAACTTATCAGTATAGTAAAGGCAAGTAACATAAGAAAAATAAAATCAATTTGAAACTATTGCATTCAGGAGGACTACAAAAACTCTCATGGTCTAAATATGAAGAAAATAAAAACCCTGGAAAATTTTAAGGTGTCGATGAGGCATGGAGGAAGGGAATTCATTTGACTTTGAAGCTGGGAACACTGTCCCCAGTAGTTGAGGGGAAACAGCATTATATCCTTATAGAAAATAGCTCAATGCTAATGAGCTGACTGGCAGTGAGTGTGATTTACCAGTACGATAATGCAAAGACAGTTAAAAGCTTACTATCTTATGAAGCTAACCATTGGAAGTACTAAAAATAGAAGCAATTGAAAGGCTTCAAAAGAGACTGGATAGACTATGTTGTTACTATATACTTTAATTTTTAAAAATTCTCCCTTAATATTTTACATCTTGGTGGCTTTAGAAAGATTGGCTTTGAAAGGGATAAAGTTGTATTCTCAGTCAAAAACTGTGGGGGTTGCAGTAATGATTCTATAATCAGTTATTGTTTTCTAGTCAGGGCCCAGGGAATATCAGAACAACAATAGCATTATTTATGATTAGGAAAAGCAGCTGAGAAGCACTGGGCCCCATTTGCTTTCGATATTCACCATATGGCACCAATAAATGGTATTAAACTACTTCAAAGCAAAGTTAAAAGTACAAGGTTTCCTACCCCTGCTGAGTTTGCTATTAGTTTTTGTGTCTTGGGTGTTCTGCCCTACAATATTTTGCTTTCTTGTTTTTACTATTGTTTAGTTCATAAAAAAGTCATAGGAGGTAATCATAGATGTTAAACTGAAGCAGAGTAGACAGGAATACATGGTTTCCTTGTTAAGGAGTATTAAAATTCTTGCTTTAGAAATGATTCATAGACATGTTCAACAGCTGAAGATAAATATAGGCTCAGTAAAATCCATTAAGTTATATTAGACTGAATTTGAGCATTTGTCCTTTTAGGGAGATTTCCATTTGATCTTAGAATTCTCTTAGAACATTGAACTTCTTAAAATCTTCTTTTGTCCAGTTCACAAAAGCAGTGAAGCACTTTGGGGAGGAGGCTGGCAAAATCCAGCCGGATGAGTTCTTTGGCATTTTTGATCAGTTTCTTCAAGCTGTGTCAGAAGCCAAGCAAGAGAATGAAAACATGAGAAGGAGGAAGGAGGAGGAAGAGCGTCGCGCTCGCATGGAAGCGCAGGTAAGAGGAGGATCTGTCCACCAGCTCCGGCTCCGCTGCAGCTCCTGGAAGGTCTCTGGCAGCAGCCCCTGGTTTCTAGTCCACTCTTGGGTGCACTGACCAGAAGGAGGCCTGGCTGTGATCTTCAGAGTGTTGCTGGGACTTTAAATTGATACCAAGTTTCTCTTGGGCAATTTGAGAATGTATCTCCAAAGACTTAAGAAATATCCTTTGATCTGGAATTCTATTTCTTAGAAATTATTCTACAGCAAAATTTACACAAAGACAGCAGCATTCTTTATAATAGCCCTAAACTGGAAACAACCTCAATGTTTAACCAGTAGGGCATTGGTTCTAATAGTTAGATAACAGAATGTTGTGCATAATATTGTGCAGTACTGTATAATTGATGTCATAGCTCTGTAATGGAATATTTACAGTCTTTAAAAGACATATCTTCAAGGAATACTTAATCATTTAGAAGGTTTACAAAATGATTTCTACATGAAATCTTTTTTGGGTTTTTTTTTGTTTGTAAAATAAATTTTAATGTAGAAAATAATAGTGGTGGGATGAAGCCCCAGAAGGTTCACAGTAATTATATCTTGGAAGTAGAATTAAGGATGCTTTTTTTCCCTTTTGTTTATCTGAATTATTGAAAGTTTTTATAATATATGTGCATTATTGCCTTTTAATAACAGCAACCTATTCCAGGCATCAGTGGTAGATGCAGGCTAAGCCTTCTATGTAAGCCTTTTATGTAAGGCCTGGTGACCATTTGCTTTTGTCTATTACCATAAGGAAAACAAAACTTGGGGTTGATTCAATACTGATAACTTTGTTTTTACATCATAGAAACACAAATTGCCTCAACTCCTGTTTTTTTTTAAACAAGAATATAGTGAGATTTTTCTAGAATCTAGATGGTGAGGGGTTTTTGTTTTGTTTTGTTTTTCTTTGTTTTTTTTTTTTTTGCGGTACCGGGGATTGAACCCAGGGCCATTCTACCTCCAGGCTATACCTCCAGCCCTATTTTTATTCTTTATTTTGAAACAGGTTCTCACTAAGTTGCAGAGGGCCTCACTAAGTAGCTGAGACTGGCCGCGAACCCAGATCCTTCAGTCTTAGCCTCCCAAGTATGGATTACAAACAGGCATCACCACGCCCGGCTTGTGAGGGTTTTTCATTGATCATTGCTTCTTCAGAGAAACCTCACATCCCGGTTACCGTACCTTTCTAGTGTCATCCGAGAGCTTCTTAGCAGCTATAGATGAACATAGCGTGGTGTGACTGAATCATTACTGCATGTCACAGAACTCACCTCCACTGAAAACAAAGTGCAGCATTTTCGCCCTCTCTAAGAGGTTTCTTTCTGTTTGCAGCTCAAAGAACAAAGGGAAAAGGAACGTAAAATGAGAAAAGCAAAAGAGAATAGTGAAGAAAGCGGAGAGTTCGATGACCTCGTTTCAGCTTTGCGCTCAGGAGAAGTGTTTGACAAAGACCTTTCTAAGCTGAAACGGAATCGCAAACGCATTTCCAACCAAGTGACCGACAGCAGCCGAGAGAGACCAGTCACAAAACTTAATTTTTAATTTCCCTTGAGTCCTTTTCTAGAAAGCTCAGTAGCACCCCTCTGAAGTGACTAGACCATTCTCATTACACTGCCTTGCAATCCACACGGTGGCAATCCCCTCCTTCATCCGTGCGTGCGTGAATGTGTATGTGTGTAAATGTATGTGTATATGTATATTAAAAATGTATATAGAAGCCCGAGTGTCGTCTGGAGACCTATATGTATGGTTAAAAATTTTATGTTAACATATGTGCTCAGAAACCCTTTGCATATGCATTCATATTGAGTGTGGCTCATTTTCTTTCCCTGAACACCGCGACTGTTCAGAAGCACAATACTATCTCCTGAAAGAGATGACAGACATTCCCTAGCCTAGGAAAAAAAAAGACTTAAAAAAAAAGGCTTGTGAAATATTTTATGGTTTCCAAGCTTGATATACTTTGAAATTATTTTCATTGGTGGAAATGGAGTTGGAAAAATATAGATTTTAAGTGGTTTTTGATAGTTGACAATGTGATGCTGGGGCACTGCTTCAGTAGTTGATAAGACCAGCTTAGAATTTCTGACATCAACGTAGGATACAGTCTGTGAATGTTTATTGAGAACATCTTGCACACAATTTGTATTATGTAGAGTGTCAATCAGAATTCTTTTATATATTTAAAACTTGAACATCAGGTTTTTTTGCCCTAATTTCATCGAGTTTTCTGCCAAGTGCTCTTGATGATTTCTTTAAATTGCTTTTGGAGAAAAAAAAAATATCTAAATGCAACCCATGCCCTCATTAAAGAACAACATTGCCAGAGTATGCTTGTTATTCTAACAGTATAGATATATAAACCTTAAAGATAAAATCTCCCACCAAAACTTAATGGAAGAGTTCTCTGAAAGGATAAGGATTATTAAAAAAGGTTTGTTTTTTAAAATGGGGTGCCTTTTTTTGTATTTCTATTTTCTGTTTTGTAGGACAAGCTACATCTTCTGTAAATATAGGTCTGGACTACAGGATACTTATAGTATAAACAAAACATCAGCAACATCAGTAGAGATGCCCAGATCTATTTAACTTTAAATATATTTAAAGTGGTTTGCTGTTATATGTTGTCATTTTAAATTGTGTGTCAATAAAGCTACCTGTAAAATTTCAGTCCAAAAAATAAAGCTCTCAGGGAGAAATGAATAAAAACAATGAACATTAGAAAATAAAATATAGATGCTTACCATTAACCTACCAACTTTCAATATCCTTAAATTATATGATATATAAAGAGGACTGTTACTTTTTTTTCTTTATTTATTTGTAGTATGGGGGGGCTAATTGTTTTCTCTTTTTCTTTTCTTTCCATCTGTCATATTGTGGTTAGGTTTCCTGTGGAGAGAGTAGTTTTTCCTGTTGCACTAGAACATTATTTACTCACTAAATTGAGTTTTTCAGTCAACTAACAGATATTTATTAGGCACCTACTATGTACCAGGCATAGTAGATCTACAATGGTAAGCAAGACAGAGTCCCTGCCCACAAGGAGCTTACATTCTAATGGGGATATTCAGGGATGAACAGAATACCAATGTGCGCGCTGTACAGGAATCATACTATTTAAAAATAATTTGTATAAACTATAATGCTAGTGCAGATGGCGAGGTATCTGTGCTGTGTGAAAGCTGTGAAATAGTGCTCTAAGAGTTGTCAAGAGCTGTGGTTTTACATTTTTTCCTCATTGCAAACTTAGTGACTTTCCGCCCATTGCATGAAGTAAATGACTCTTGCAAATAAAGCAGTTAGAAATACAAAGCAGAAGCTACGCTCCCCCAGCTCCTAGTTCACCAAGATCTGCAAATACACCACATTAAAAGTGCAGATGGAGACCAGGTTCAAACAAGCTTGGAGAGGAGGAGGAGTGGGATTGGATGATGGTTTTCTCTGTTCCTTAACTAAAGTGCCTCTATGTATATTCTTTTCTATTTATAGCAGGAGAAATTTGGTCTGGCTCAATTTTGGAACTGTGTTTTGAAAATGGCTTTGTCTTACAGTTTAAGGAATGGACAAGTGGAAGGAGAGTCACAAAAAGGAGCAAGTTTGTGTAGCACGTCCGTCTTGCCCTTTTCAGTCATCCTCATTTTGATATGGCCATCCTGGTAGGCCTCCTTTGCCATTTCCATTTTTGGTTTCTTTCCCTGAAAACTGTGTGCAGGTAATTCCATGTGCCATTGTTGAAAAACAAAAACAAAAACTACTTTTTAGATTGGTGCTGGTGTAAGTAGCCACTTTTCTCTCTTGGGTGTGTATTTTAAAGGTTTGGTTTTTTTTAAATTAATGCCAAAAAGAAAAAGCATTATAATTTGTAAACTTAATTATATGTCTTGTATCTTATTATCTTCGTAGTTGGAACCACTTAGTCTTTAGGTGCAAGACTGTTGTTATAGTACCAAGAAAAAAATGTTGTATGTGTTATGAGACTGTACATTTTTTTTAAAATAGCAATATGCAATAAAGATGACTTCATTGGGTGTACATACATGCTTTCTATGAATTATTAAAATGGCATCATCAAACTTTGTGCATTTCACCATTGAATTCAAATATTGTAACTTGTTCACTAAACCAGAAATATGTACATATTTTCAAACTTGTACATACTGGATCTAGAAGGGTGTAGTTTCCTATCATGGCAACAATCAATATGTCTACACTACCATAAGCTACCTCTTTCTATACTTGGTTTATGCCTGAGTTATATAGTTTTGTATCACATATGATGTGGCTACTGGTCATATTACTGAACTGGGAGTATAGAAAAGAATCTCTAGCCTCCAGAATCAAAACATCTTTTCATTTTGAAGAATTTCTTTTTTAAAAATTAATTTTTGATATAGGTCAATATGGAACTGTCACCTGTACAGATCAAGAAATGTGTTTCATAAATATCTTCTGACAATTGGCAGCTTCCCATTGGTACCACATCACTTTGGCTGCCTAGCCACCTCAAACCAGTTTGAGGTCAAGCTGAAAACAAACTGTCCCCGCATTCCATATGCACATCCTTTTGATGTTTGGAATGGACTCACAGTGTTCTTATAACTGCTGACCATCTCATTTCTCACCAAGTCACTGGATAAATAACTGCATAGTATCCAAAGGCAAATTTATTATCTAAAGCTGACATTCAGATAGGAAAGACCCTTCTACCTGTCAGACAGATGTTTAATTCTATCACACAAACTGAATGCACCATTTTCTATTTGTATATTTGAATGTGGAGCTAGGTCCTGAACTGCCTAGATCGTCAGTTGTCCTTGGTGTACTGATGGAAATTGAGGGAAATGTGAAACTTTCAGATCATTACACTTAGGTTTACTGTCTTCATTTATCCCAAACATATCATCAGTGGGGGAAATGTGCTTCTGTCAGGAAGGAAGTTACATGATCCACCCAGAACTTTGCCCCTTTTCTGTAACATAATGTGAGTTTATGTGAGGTACATTGATAATCTTTATTTAATTAGCTTCGACACAACTATTCAAAAAGCAAAATTCTGGAAGAAAAACCTTTCTGTGACTTTTTAAAAATTTAATATCAGCTATTTTCTATCAAGTGGAAAACATAAATTAAAAATTCCCAAAGCTTAACAGCTCCTTGATACCATTTAGTTCCATAAACGCTAGCCTTGAGTACCAGTGGACTATGCAGAGAGACCTAAAGTTTCTAGGGCTTCTTACCTCGGGGTTGTTTATAGACCATCACTATATTGAATTATTGCTGATTTTCTCTGTGTGGTCTATGCATTGCTTTAAGTCTCCATATTCCTGTTTCCCCTTGATAATATGAACTCTACTCAAATCTAAAAGCTTGTTGAGTCTATAATTAAGGGATGACTTAAAATCTATCTTTATCTTGGAGCAAAGTCAGGGCCCCTGGAGGAAAGAGTTTCTTGTTTATAAGGAGTGTAGTGTTTTCCACAGCAAATACCAATCAGAATTATTTTGTCTGGCTTGTAAGGGAAATATCAGACCTGCCCTTTGGTCTCTTCCCTGATGTGCTTTTATGTACTGCAATCAACTGTGTGTTACCATGGTATCAAACAAACAACACAAGCACAGGATTACACACCAGGATTTTCAGACAAAGGAGATCTTTATTTTAATCAAACCTTGATCTCTTAGGAGTTTTTAGGGGAAAAAGAGAGTTCTTATCTATGGTTGTTTTTTCCATGTCATTTGAATAAAGCATTTCTTTTCTCTGCTTCTTTGCCTAGAATTTCTTTCTCCAGGAGGAGAAAAAAGTAAAATGGTTCTCTAATACTAAAATTTTTCAGTACTGCCTTCTCATCTCACTTATATCCATTATGGTCATGTAGGAACATTTTTGTGGCAACACAATCCGCCATCCCCATGTGATAGCGAGCATTTCTTGTTAATGTCCTCACCCCCACATCCAGGTTAGAGAAGCTTTCCTAAGTCTGACCAGGTTGGGGGCTACTCTGACTCTTGTGGGAGAAGAGGGAATGATGCCCAGAGGGGAGATGATTGTGATGCTGAGCATTGACTTAGGAAGACAAACCGGGAAGGTGATTCTACCCAGAGCTCAAAAAAAGAAAAGCCAAGCCAGAGCGTGGCGGTGCATGCCTGTAATCCCAGTACTTGGGAGGCTGAGACAGGAGGATCGCAGGTTTGTGGCCAGCCTCAGCAACTTAGTGGGGCTCCCAGCAACCTAGTGGGACCGTGTTTCAAAATAAAAAGGGCTGGGGATACAGCTCAGAGGTAGAATGCCCCTGGGTTCAATCCCTAGCACCACAAAAAAAAAGTGCTTTCCAAGTTGGTGATCTGCAGATTCAATGCAATCCCAATCAAAAGCCCAACAAGTTATTTTATGTTTCAAGATTCTAAAGTTTATATAGAGAGGCAAAAGACCCATAATGGACAACACAGCATTGACCAAGCACAAAGTTGGAAGACACACTCTACAACTACAGACATTAATATAAAGCTACAATAATAAGACAGTGTGCTATTGAAAACATAGAACAATGGGATAAAGAGCCCAAACACAGAGCCACATAAATATCGCCAATTGATCTTTGATGAAGGAACAAAGGAAGTACAATGCAGCTAAAATTGTTTTTTCAAAAAATAATTTTGGAAGAACTAGACTCTGTGTGTGTGTGTGTGTGTGTGTGTGTGTGTGTGTGTGTGTAGGCATAGACCTCACCCTTTACAAAAAAAAATCAACTCAAAATGTATCATAGACCTAACTGTAAAACACAAAGCTATAAAACTCCTAGAGATAAGATAGGAGAAAATCTGGATGACCTTGGCGATAATTTTTTAGGTAGATGCAACATCAAAGAAAGAATTGACAAGCTGGATTTCATGAGAATTAACAATTTGTGTTCTGTAAAAGACACTGTCAATAGAATGAAAAGACTAGCCACAGACTGGGAGAAAATATTTGCAAAAGACATATCAGATAAAGGAATGTGATCTAAAATATACAAAGAACTCTTAAAACTCAACAATAAAACAGAATCCACCCTGCTAAAAAATGAAAGACCTGAACAGACACCTCACCAAAGAAGATAAACAGATGGCAAACAGTATATGATAAGATGCTCCACACATGTCATGAGGGAAATGCAAATTAAAATAGCAGTGAGATATCACTACATGTCTATCAGAGTGGCCAAAATCCAGAACACTGACAACACCAAGTGCTGGCGAAGATGTGGAGCATGATTGTCACTCCTTGCTGATGGGAGTGCAAAATGGTAGCGCCACATAGGAGGGTAGTTTGGAAGTTTCTTACAAAACTAAAAATATTCTTACCATACAACCCAGCAATTTACCCAACTGAGTTGAAAACTATGGTAACACAAAACCCTGCACACAGACAATTATAGCAGCCATATTCATAACTGCCCAAACTCAGAAGCAACCAAAATATCTTTCAGTAGGTGAGTAAATAAATGTTATTTGTATATCCAGATAATGGAATTTTACTCAGGGTTAAAAAGACATGAAGCGTCAAGCAACGAAAAGACTTGGAGGAACCTTAAATGCATTTTACCAAGTGTAGGGAGCCCGTCTTAAAAGGCTCAATGCAGCATGATTCCATTTATATGACATTATGAAAAAAGGCAAAACTAGGGAGGCAGTAAAAAAAGATTTACAGTTTCCAGGTGGAAAGGGAATAGAGGGATGAACAGGTGGGGCACAGGGGAATTTTAGGACAGGGAACATCCTCTGTGTGATAGTATAATGGGGGATAAATGTCATTATACATTTGCCCAAACCCATAAAATATAAAACACCAAGAGGGAACTCTAATGTAAACTACAAACTCTGGATGATAAGGATGTGTCAGTGTAGACTCATCACCTGTAACAAATGCACCACTCTGATGGGGGATGTTGATAATGGGGGAGGCTATGCATGTGTGAGAGGGGGGAGACTTATGGGAAATCTCTGGACCTTCCTCTCAATTTTGCTATGAAACTAAAACTGCTCTAAAATATGAAGTATACTTTAAAAAGTCCCTATATTCATGGCCAAGAAACTTCCCCACTAAATCGGGCCAAGCCATCCTATCCCTTGCACATACCCAACCACCTCCAGCCCCTCAGCTAAAACCCCTCCGAGTAACTTTCCATGCCCTTTTGACTTCCCTAGTTTATTTACATCTGGATATATCTATTTTTAAAGAAACCCAATAGGGTAGCTTTCAATACTTCCTTGAACTTCTCAGATAGTTACTCTTCACAACTTCGGCCCAGTCCCTGAAACCTCCTGATTACTTCTTAGACCAGTGCCATTGCATAACTCTTAGCAGAGGGCGAATTAAAAGGAAAAGCTGGTCACTGGGGAGCTAATCACTCTTAGGGAGCTCAGGTTATAAGACTCTAGTATCCACAGTTTAACATGGATTTTGCAAGTTGCCTGTCCTTCAAAGGCTCACAGGAAGAGACTGCTCTCCCCTCCCCCCTCGATCCCTTACCCCAAGCCAGCTTCAGTAAACAGTTCAAATAATCCTTTGTTCATATATGAAGTTATCTATATCAATGTTAATATTATGAACGAGGAGGGGAATGGAGGGAGATGGGACCCAGAGGGAAACGCACAGTGAGTGCTGTGTGCATGTCTGTTTCTATGATGTATAATTACAGTGCACCAATAATAATTTTTAAAAAGGCCTCGTTACTAGGGATTCTATTAAAATGACTTTTGCGGAAAACGGTCCTCTCCTACTGCCTTGAATGTGAGCTAGCTGACCCTGAAGAGCAGCAGCTGTCTAGTGACCTGACAGTTGTAATGGCTGGTGAGTTCACAGCACAAGCTGGACCTTCCGATGTCTGCTAGGGCACTGCGAGGAGCGGGGTCATGCAGGCCCTATCGCACCTGGCTCTCTGCTGAAGGATTAATGTGATGCGGAAAGGATCCTCTGTCACACAATCTGGATGCTTCTGGGTCAGTTGGCATTGACTTTCCCCTCACTGGGCTGTAGCGATGGAGACCCTGACCCATGCTGAAATTACTTAACAGCTACTACAGTGCACACCACAGAAGACCACGCCCAAGTTCCCATCTGCCCGTTCTGTTAGCTTGCACCAACATCTGAGCCACACTCAGGACCCAAGAACTCTGAGTTCCAGAGTTGCCTCTGTCGCTGTCAGACGTGAGCAGTGACCCTAGCAGTCTCCCAAGCACCTTCGCTTCCCATTTTGCAAGCCAGACACAGCAGTTCACAAACTTCCCACCACAGATTGCTGCAGCCCTGCCTCCAAGGCTCCAGCCCCCGAGTGCTGGGAATTCGCAGCAGCCAACTTTACCAACTGGAATTAAACAAACTCTTCTGATTGCTCTGTTTATCAGCCACAGCCAAGAAACCGGGCTTCGTGCCCTGGCTGCTTGGGAAGGGGAAAGGTGGAAGGGCGACTGTTGAGAGCGCCGCACATTTCAGCACTAACACGGCTCCTGCCAGGGCTTCCTTTTACTAGGTCACTGTGGTAACGCTGGTCCTTGGGGCCCCAGCTGGGCTGTGCCCAAACCACATGCACTGATTTCATCATGAAATCAGTGCATATCATTAACATGGCTTCCCCCATAGACACCACTGTGGTGACCCAGGAAGAGAGTAGCTGGAAGCCGGGGAAGAAGCAGATCAATTAGATGGGTGGGCACCCTGCGCTCTTCCCTGGAGTGTCCGATGTCAAATGAAAATACATCCAGCTGAAGGCAGTTACAAAACTGACTCTTAAGTATCCACGGACAAGAAACTCTGAGCCTGAAGCATGAACTACTCAGAAGATATGGCAGCTGGTCTCAAGTATGTGAAGAGAGAGAAAAACGCCCCCTGTATTTCATCAGAAGGCAGGGCTGCAACCGACAGGTGAAAGTCACCAACAAGTTGATTTCATTTTTCCTAACCCATAGACCTCCTAAAACTAGCCAGCAATTGAACAGGCTGCCTCATAAGATCCTAACTGTCCCCTGCCAAAGAGGTTTTCAGACGGCTAGACTGGTTGTCCAAAGACTGGGTGACAGCCCATCAAACTGGGGACGTTGTCTAAAGTTCAGAACTAACTGGCAGTTCATACAGATGACTTTGGAAAACATTTTAGTTGGGAATAGTTTCACACAAAAAGTTGCAAAAAAACAAATAGCACAGGAACCTTCCTTTTCCCAGATTCGCTTGTTGTTCATCTTAGTCCATTTATTTCGTCATTGGTTCCCTTGCTCTTTCTTTGTGTGTATGTGCACACATCATATTTTTTTTAACCATTTGAGAGTAAGTTACATACATCATGGCCCTTACTTCCTGAATACTCCAGTGAGCATTTCCTAAGAATGGGATATGCTCTCACATAACTTCAGTACATTTATCAAGTTCATAAACTTATATTAGCACTTTTTTTCTAATCCTACCAACCATGTTTCAATTTTGTCAGTTGATATAATAATGAATGACCGTTATAGTATTTCCCCTCCTCTAGAAAAGGGTCTAAGGTCAGATATTGCATTTAGTTGTCATATTTCTTTAACTTACTATACCCTCTAGCATTTCTTTGCTTTTATGACACTGGTTTTCTGAAGAATAGTTCTCTGGTAGGCAGGATAATGGCTCCCAAAACATCCATGTCCTAATCCCCAGGGCATGTGAAGATGGTATCTTACATGGCGAAGGAACTTTGCAGATGTGATTAAATTAAGGGTCTTCAAACAAGGAGATTAATTATCCTGGTGGGCCCATTGTAATTACAAGGGCCTTATAAGATGGAGACAGGAGAGTCAGAGGAGATGTGAGACTGGCGTGATCTGATCTGATCGCTGTCTTTGAAGATGAGAATGGAGCCAGGAACCAATGACTACGAGTCCCCCCACTCCCACCTTTTTTGACTCAGTTTTCCTTGTTCTGTGTTTGACTGATGTTTCTTTTTACTAAATAGAGGTTATGAATTCTCTGCTACAGTACAGCATAGGTAATATCAAAGGATCCCTCCAGCAGGCACACAATGCAATCTGTCCCTCATAGGTAATATAATTTTTGATCACTCAGTTAAGGTGTTGCCCAATTTCTTCTTCAGAATTTTTCCCTCTCTTGCAATTAATAAGTGGTCTGCTCCTCATCTACAATTTCCCCTACATTTAGCATCCACTGATGGTTCTTGTCTGAACCAGTCTTTACTATGATGATTGCAAATGATGATTGTTCAGCTCCAATACTCTCTTCACATTTACCAGTTAGTCCAAAGCATTGGGTCGTAAGCAAGAAACCTCCTACCCATCCATCAATTAATGTACCTATTATCGGTATGGGGTCATGAATTCCCATTTTTATAGCAGTTTATAATTCATTACTTATTTTTATGATCAACTTATTCCAGATTTGACCAGGAAGAGCCCCTTGAAGCTTGCTCCTGTCTTTGTAAATATGCTCCCATTTTCTTTAAAAAAAGAAAAGCATTTCCTAACTTTCTGGCATAACAAAAAGTTTCCAGATTTATCTCATACCTACCCTGCCCCACCTGTGGAGCCAGCCATAGGAACTCTAATGGCATTTATTGGGGAATGGTACTAGAAACCAAGATTAAGTTTGCTTCTGACTCTTTCCATGGAGCAAGAAACATATACACGAATATAACACACATGCACACAGATATACATACACACGTACATAAGAATCCAAACAAGGGAATTAAAGTCTGCTTTAGAAGTGACAAAGAGTTTAACTAAGCGGTAAGGGAAGTACAAATTAAGGTAGCTTTAAGGAATATTTGGGAAAAGAATGAATAGGTAAACATGATATGGAAAAGAAAATATATATAAGAATGAATGGCAGAAAATGGAATTCTAACATATAAGCAATGAGCATCCTTGAAGAAAAATCAAAATCAAGTATTAATCAGATATAATGGTAAAAATGGAATTTATAATTTTCCTATCATTATAACAAATCACCACAAATGTAATTGTTTAAATGACACTGATTTATTATCTCAAGAGTTGTGTAGTTCAGATGCCTGACATGGGTCTGTCTCCCAGGGATGAAGCTGCAGTGTCAGGAAAGTTTCATTCCTTTCTGGAGACTCCCTTGCTTTCCCAGCTTTCCAAGGTCACCTATAATCCTTGGCTTGTGACCCCCTCTCTCCATCTTCAAAGCCACCAATGTCAGGATGAGCCCTTCTCATGTTAACAATTCTCTGACCCTTCTTGCATGACCATCTCTCTCTCTCTGAGCACAGTCAGGGAAAGTGCTCTACCTTTAAGGGCTCATTTTATCAGACTGGATCCATCCACTAAAGCAGGAAACTCCCCCTATCTCAAAGTCATAACCTTAATCACATCTGCAAAGTCCCCTTTGCCATGAAAAATAACATATTCACGGGTTCCAAGGATTGGGACAAGGATATCTTTGAGAGAACATTATTCGTCCTACAGTAGACTAGAAGAGAGACCCAAGTCTATAAATTTGAAAATGTCTCTCCGAGCTAGAGGTAAGATTAATAAAGAAAGAGTAAAACTTAGTTTGATGAGAGTTCTTAGTTTTAAATGTAAAAAAAAAAAGCCAGGCATGGCGGCGCACGCTTGTAATCCCAGTACTTGGGAGGCGGAGACTGGAGGATCCTGGTTTGCGGCCAGCCTCAGCTGCTTAGTGAGGCCCTCTGCAACTTAGTGAGACCCTGTTTCAAAATAAAGAAAAAAAAATAGGGCTGGGTGTGTAGCTCGGAGGTAGAATGCCCCTGGGTTCAGTCCCCAGCACCGCAAAAAAAAATTAATTAATTAATTAAAAAAATAAATGTAAAAAAAAGCAACAGCCAGATCAAGTTGCTTTCGTGGCAGCCAAAACATCCCAGCCCTCATGGACATAGCCATTCTTCCATCGCAACTCCAAGCCCAGAGAGCCTCGCTGTCTATATTTAATGGGGCTTGGAGGTGACAATCTGAGTGTAAGTGAGAAGAAGAGGGGGAAGAGGAGAGATTGTCATGGGACTTAGGGGCTTTGTCTTTCTGACATATTGACATGGCAATCAGTGGTTCCAATGTCATCAATCAATGCCCATTTCATTTAGAGTGAAAGCCAAAGGCTTTACAATGACTGACAAGACCCTGCTGATCTCGCCCCCTCCTCCATACCTCTCTCAAGTCATCCCCGAGTCTTGCCTGCTCAAGAAGCTGACACTCGCCACGTGGCTCCTGCCTGTGTCTTGAATGTGTGTAGCTCAGAGCTCCTGCACTGGCCACTCCGCCAGGCTCTGATGCTCTTCCCCTAGGTATCTATGAGGCTCTCTTTGCCGCCTTTAGATTTTTAAGAAAGGAATCCCTTCTCAGTGAGGCCTGCCTTGCTCTAGTCACCCTACTCAAAGTTCTCCTGCCCCACAATCCTGATTGCTCATATCCAGGTCTATTTTTCTATAAAATGTATCACTTTCTAATACACTAATATAATTTATGGATGTATTTTGTGTGTGATCTGTCCACTCTCCATCCACATTAGAGTATAAAATCCTCCAGTTTTGATCTATTTTGTTCACTGGAATAGTCAGTATTTGGAAAAAGTACTTGGTAGGTGTGGGTCCCCATCACATATGTGTGGAATGAATTAATGAATGCATGAATAAATGATAAGCAAGCACACTAACTTTACTTAAATTGTACATATATTTGAGACAAGGATTATGGGGTGGGTAGTGAAGCTCCCAGGCTGCCTCTTGGTTCTTTCACTACAATAGATGTGTGTAGGGGAGAGACCCCAAAGGAGAGGGCTGGGGAGTGGGAGAGAGGACGAGTGCCAGGGCAGGAGGAGAGGAGAGAAGAATGGGAAAGGAGGTTTGTATGAGTGTCCCCCAAAGTCCTTGTTTCCCAGGGTAGCAGTATTGGGAGGTGCTGTGGACAAGGGTGGGGCCTTGTGGGAGGTCCTTAGGTCATTGGGGGTGTGCCTCTGAAGGGGACTGTGGGACTCTGGCCTGTCCCCTCTCTCTTCTCTTCCTGGCTGAAGATGTAAGTGGTTGGCTCCCCAGGGTGCCGCTGTTGTGATGTGTCACCATCACAAGAAACCCAGATCAATGGGGCTGCCAGATTTTGGATCTGAATCTCCAAAACAATGAGCCACAGTTAACCTCACTTTCCTTCATAAGAAACCTGTCTTGGGTTTTTCACGAGAGTGATGGAAAGCTAAAACAGTGGTAATAGAAATACCACCCGATAAAAACAAATAAACTCCAAGGGCCTTTATGTCCTAGCATTGGCCCCTAGTAAATAACTATTCCAACAAGAATTATTCTCCTCAGTATCTAACCCTTTATAAATAAGTTCTCTAAATTGTTATGCCCTCGAGTGATCTGAAGTGCCCTGCCAGCCCTTTCCCCAGTTTTCTTCCCCTGGGGAGAAGGAAAGCAGCTGGAGCCCCATGGGGAGCCACCAAGCATTGTGACTTTGTGCACTATTGACACAAACCCAGGACTCAGAAAGCATGTGCTTTTTTAGAGGGAGAATTCTTTCCCTGCTCCTCATTTCCATGAGGATTGAGGGAAATAAATGCAGGGCAATTTCCCAATCTTTCATAGAGCATAGACAGGGATAACCTCTCATCCTATTCCTATTTCGAAATCAGAAAAATAAAGGCACAAAGATTTTTCTAATTTAAACTTTTTATATTTGTAGAGTTTTAAATGAGTATATATATATATATATATATATGAGTATATACATACAAGGTTCTAAGTATCATAAGCATCATATACATACATATACATATATGTATATATATACTCACAACTCACATATTTATACATCCAGTCCAGATTCTTGTGTCCAGCTTCCTCCTCAACTTCTCCCCTTGGAATCTAGTGGATATCACACACTCAACACATCTAAAACTGAACTGATCTCAAACTCACTCCTGTGCTAGTCTACTGTATTTCAAATGGCAGCAATTCCTCTCCTTCCCTGTCACACAGCCCAGACCCATTCCTGTGGCAACTCCTGTTGACTCTCCTTTCAGAATCTGTGCAGAATTTGAGCTGTTCTCATAATCCCCATGGCTGCTGCACTGATCATAGAATCGTCCTCTCTCTTTTGGATGACTGCAGTGGCTGCTGCACTGGTCTCTCTGCTACACTTGTAGCCCCACAGGACTGCCAACATGATGCTTCTTTTTTTTAATGTACTTTTATTGGTGCATTATAGTCTCACATCATAATGTAAATCATGTTGACATTGACATACAATACTCAGCATTTGGTGCCCCCATTTCCCCCTTCCCAATACAGAGTACTGTGATTGACGTTGGTATATTTACATATGTACACATAGTCAATGGTAGTAATTCTGTTTATGAATCTCAGTCTTCCCCTCCCCTTCCCTTAGACCACCTCCCTGGTTCCATTGAGGCTTCTCCTCCATTATCTGGATTCCCTCTGGTATCCCAATTACTCCCTAGCTTCCACATATGAGGGACAACATATGACCCTTCACTTTCTGTGATTGGCTAGGTGTCCATCAACAGATGAATGGATTACTTAACTGTGTGAAATACACACAATGGAATTCTACTCGGCAATAAAGAAGAACAAAATTATGTCATTTGCAAGAAAATAGAAGGACCTGGAGAACATTATGTTAAGAGAGATCAGCCAATCACAGAAAGTGAAGGGTCACATGATGCTTCTGAACTGTGTATAAACTCGTTAATCTGCCTGAACTCTCCAGAGGCTTCGTAGCTCACTTAGCAGTAAATGCTACAGTCCTCACAATGGCCTCCTCGACGTTAATGACCTGGACACTGGCCCAGCACCATCTCCCCTCTGACCTCGGACCCACTGCTTTCCCTCTTCCTTCCTTGGCTCCAGCTGCCCTGGCTTCCTTTTCTTCCTTGAGCATACCAAACACTGACCCACATCAGAGTCTTTGCACTCCTGTTTCCTTTGCCTGAAACACTCTTCTCTGATATCAAGTAATTTTCTCTGTCATCTTCTCCAGGTCTTTGTTCTAAATTAACCTTCTCAGTAATGACTTCCCCACCACCCAATTCATGATTACAACTCACTCCCATCCCAGAACCCAGCCCTATTGTCTGCTCTATTTTTTTTTTTTGCAAAACACTTGTCATATATTTTGCACATAATTTAAGTCTCTTAAGCAATCCTGCCCCATCCATCAGGATATAAGTGCTAAGAAGTTAAAAAAGAAGTTTGCCTGATGTTTTCATTGAGTATTCATTCCTGAAACTTGGAACAAGGTCTGACTTACTGAAGGATCTCAATAAATATTTGTCAAATTGAATGAATGTCTTCCATATATCAGTGTCTTTCTTTGATAGATCAAATATGAAAATAAAAAGAAAGAGGGATTGGAGGTTTAACTCTTTGGTGGAGCGCTTACCTACCATGCACAAGGCCGTAGGTTTGATCACCTCCATTCCACCCCCAAAATAGGATATGAATAACGCAATTGAAGATATCAATTTAATAGATTTATTTTAAACAAAGATATATTTGAAAAGATAAACACTTCTTTTCGAATATTTATGGCAGGATGTCTCAACAGCAACTATTGTACTTGGTGCTGAATAATTCTTTGGGGAAAGGTCTTTCATGTGCATTGTAGGATAATGAGCAGCATCACTGGCCTCTACCAAGTAGATGTCATTACAATCAATATTCCCCTCCCCTAGTTGTGACAACCAAAATTCTAAAAATATTGCCCAGTGTACCTTGGTGTCAAAATCATCTCAATTGGGACCAGTCAGCTATGGTTATTTCTAAAGTGGAATCACACATACACAAAAAGAATAGAATTTACAGGGCATGGTGTCACACGCCTGTAAATCCCAGTACCCTGAAAGCTGAGACAGGAGGATCTCTGACTCAAAACCAGCCTCAGCAACTTAGCAAGATCCTGTTTCAAAATAAAAAATAAAAAGTCTGGGGGCATAGCTTGGAGGCAGAATGCACCTGAGTTCAACCCCCAGTATCACATAAATAAATAAATGAATAAATAAATAAATACATAAATATTTTTTAAAATATTTTAAAGGTCTGGGGATATAGTTTGGAGGTAGAATGTCCCCTGGGTTCAATCCCCAGTACCAAAAAAAAAAAAAAGAATTTAATAAAAACTATTTAAACAAAAAAATTACAACCAATTAGGAGAAAAATCCTCCAAAAATATTGTGTTAAAAGTTAATCGAAAACTACTTTTAGACCTATTTTGTATAGAGTTGCCAGACAAGATATAGAAGCCTAGTTAAATTTAAATTTAAAATAAAAAGTGAACAATTTTTCTTTCTTTTTTGTTTTCTTTTGTTCTGTTTTTTGTTTAAGTAGGTCCCAGGCAATATTTGGGACATACCTAGATAAAAAAATGCATCTTCTTTCTACCTGAAATTCTAATTTAACTGGGGATCTTATACTTTTATTTGCTAAATCTGGCAATTTTAACTTATAAAATAATGAGTATAAGATTAATGCATGTAAAAATATAGCCACTACACATAGCCAATATATAGCCAAAGTATACTCATAGACAAAGGTGTGTTTGCCAATGACTTGATTTCTTAAAAAGAGAGATGATTAAAAATGAACCAAATGTTTAACTGAAAAATTAGAAAACAACATAATACAATGAAGTAAATCAAATATAAGTAACCTAAAGGAATTTCTCACAGCTAACTTTCCTTGAAAAAGGAACCCTTGCCCACTCTAGAAAGAGCCTTGCCAACAGAACTATCATACTCACAGTCCTTTTGATCCTTGGATAGTGCTGGATATACTTTTGGTGGGGTTGGGGAATACTGGGTACTGAACCCAAGGTCATTCAACCTCCAAGCTATACTCCCAGCCCTTTTTTAATATTATTATTATTTTGAAACAGGGCCTCACTAAGTTGCTGAGGCTGGCCTGGAGCCTGTGATCCTCCTGTCTCAGTCTTCCAAGTACTGGGATTACAGATGCATGCCACCATGCCTGGCTTGCTGGATATGTTTAATGAAGCTCTACATCTACTCACCCCTCTAGGTGCTCTGTCCATGTCTTCTGTTGATGTCTTTTTCCTTTAAATGTTGCACATCTTTGTCATAATGCATTAAGACCAGTCAGATTTGGTCCATAGCCCCTGATCTTTTGACTAGAGGGAGGTCTGTAATCTCCACTATAGACTGTATTGCTTGGGCTGGTGATTTCGGAAAGGGCCTGTTTCATGCCCATTATGTTGATTTAGTTAGATTAACTAAGACCCACAGAGTTTCACTGCCCTTCTTACACATTCTGCTCCAGTACTTTTTACAGATGACTCCAGTATTGCCAAAGCATTTCTCTCCCATGTCTTGCAGACGCTCTCGGGCAGGTGGCAGACTTCAGAGAGGTGCCTCTCTGAAGAGGCACTAGAGTCTGGGCTTCAGATGGACCAGGAGTGTGTGGACTCCCTGAAGGAAGTAGTTCTGTCAACCAACTTTGAGATCCAGAGTGAAAACAAAGACGTAAGGCCTATTGTGTATGGTCTACTATCACTGTGTTGTCATTTCCTGAGCAATGTTCTTCTTAGCAGTGGCTCCATTGCCAAATTTCAATTCAAAAGAGCATTACAAGGGGAAAAAATCCACATTTTTATGTAGTATTTCCTAGAGTAATAAACACAGGATTTCCTGCATCTGAAATGACTTCAACAAATTACGTGTTCCTCCGAACATGGCCTGGTGACAATTTGGACCCCGTTCCTTTAGGTACAGATGAGTTTGCTGATTGAAATCTCCTCTAGCTGAGCAAGGAGGGTTTTGGATGAATTTTTATTTCAAATCGATTTCTACTTGGCCTTAATATTTCACATGTTTACATCTTGTCTTCCTACATCAAGTATACAAACCATAAGTGTTAGAATCACCCTTTTCTTCCAAGAGCTCAAGCAGGCAGAATGGGGATGAATAAAGAGGCAGGTAGGTGGTCAGCAAATGTTCCTGACTCATTTGTGTTAGAAATACTAAGACAAGCCGGGTGTGGTGGTGCACACTTATAATCCCAGTACTTGGGAGGCTAAGACAGGAGGATCTGGGTTGGCAGCCAGTCTCAGCTACTTAGTGAGGCCCTCCACAACTTAGTGAGACCCTGTTTCAAAATACCTCAGAGGTAGAACACACCTGGATTCAATCCCCAGTACCTCAAATAAATAAATAAATAATAAAAGAAATACTAAGACAAGAGACTTCTGAAAGGTTGATTCCGTTTTTGAATGCTGGCATTTGTTCCTGGTAGGGAAGGATAAACTTTCCAACTTACAATCTGGACAGGAAGGAAGCATGCTCTGTTGACACAGGGGCAGGAATCCCCCGTCTCCGATATAACTCTGGTCACACCAAGATAATTTGTAAATCTGAACTAGAAACAGTTCCTTTCCCCATTTCCCATTCCTAATAAAGTGCTCATGATGAACTAAGTGTGTGGAATCCTCCCCCCAGACTTCAGTCACTCTTTGTTTTAAAATCCTTCTTTAGTGAGTTGCTGCCGGAAGCATGTGGTTTCTTAATTCCCAGTCCACATTGTTGGTCTGAAACTCATTTGTACTTTAGTCATTGTGATGAGGTATCAGAGTCACAGCAACCACCCCAGTTTGTTAAGGACAGAATATAGACAGGATATAATCAAAATTCTACAAAAATACAGTATTTTGTGCCATGATGTGGAAGTCATTAGGGAGGGCACCTTTTCAGAAAAAGCCAGGGGAAATCTTCAGAGTGAGCATTTACAATGGTCTCTCTACAATGCTGCCCCAGTTGCTGTCAGATATAAATACCAGCTATGTTTCTGGAAATGTTTGCTATGACATGTCTAGATTCAGGGAGCACAGATCTGTAGTTTCAGGGAAATGCTACCATTTGTTTTGCTAGTCTCTAGGGCTTGGTGGTTGATAATCTGAGAATATCTGTTCACCATGTCTCCAAGCTTAAATGAATTTATAAAAATGAACTCATTAAGAGATGACCATATAAATTTCCATGATCAACTTTTGTGTGTGTGTGTGTGTGTGTGTGTGTGTGTGTGCGCGCGCGCGCGTGTGTGTGGTACTAGGGATTGAACCCAGGGGCAGTCTGCCTCTGAGTGACACCCCCCAGCCCTTATTTTTTTTTTGTCTTGAAACAGGGTCTCACTAGGTTACTGAGAGTTTTGCTAAGTTGCTGAGATTGTCCTCGAACCTTTGATCCTCCGATGTCTCAGTCTTCCAAGTACTGGGATTACAGGCGTGCACCACCATGCCTGGCCATAATTGACATTTGAGAGGGAATTTTCTTTTAGAATAATAACAATAACTACCACATATCAAGGCCAGGCACTGTAACAAGCATTTACCATAGACTAATCCAATAAAAACCCAATATAGTACTTTTGCTTACATTTTACAGATGAGAAAACCGAGGCTCAAGAAAATTAAGAAATTTAACCAAAGTTCAGGATCTAACAAAAACCTCTGGGCTCTTGACAAATACTCAATAAGAAGAAACCACAAAGGTATGGCCATTATCCTTCTAATTTTTTTGTCTTCCATGTTGATGCTGTTGTTCTCCAACTTTAAGCCTGGAAACAAGAATAAAGCCTGCAGCCAGTTCTCTTGTACCAAGCACCACGTTAATTTGCACATGGGAATTCTCTAATAATGCAATAGTAGAACAACAGAACAGTCATAGAATCCTGGGGCTTGAGGAGACCTCAAAGGCACTGTAGTGGACATACATTGTTTTAGTTTCCTGACATCCACTTCCTCTTCTTCCGTTAATCATCCTTCCCTTACCACATGGTCAATCAAAATGTTCCCCAGATCAAGGATAGACATGTGACCCAGGCAAGGCAGTCAGGGCTGAGCACCACCAAATCTGGTCCTGATGACAATCGCTGAAAAGATGGCCTTTTAGATCCTGCTACCCAGACCCAGGAGTTTCCCCGAATCTACGCTCCTTTCTAAAACTCAGGTCTTCAGCTCTCCTAGCAATTCTGAAAACTGGAGGTCATATTCTGTTGTGTGAAAAAGTGAAGAATCATAACTGATGTAAATGTCTAATCTGGGATCTTTATGGAGCCAAGAAGTCAGACAAGCGAGGCACCAGGCCTCTGTTTCTGGTTAAGCACAAGCCATTCTGTTTGCACCAAGGGCCTTGCTGTTAAAGAAAGAATTTGAAATATCACTGGTACAGCAAGCACTCTAAGTCCTGGGTATCTCAATTTGTGATCATCTAGCCCAGTGCTCAGAGCCTTTACTTTTAGTTTTCATACTAATTTATTTTTGAAAACGAATTAAAATGCAAGGAGAAAGTAGGACCTAAAAGGGCTCTTTAGTTGTAGGACAATTTGTACCCAATCAAGAGACAGACTTGAAGACAACTGCCATCCCAAGTCACCTCCTGTTGGCTATTTTCTCAAACCTGCTTCCAAATCACATCTGAACTTCCCTTTAAAGAACGTATTGCTATCACTAAGTTTAAATGGACAATGGTGCATGTGTTTGTGCACATACTCAATCTCAGTTATTTTATCATTTTCTACTCCATGCCTATCAAAGGAGATTTGTTCAATATTAATTTATAAAATGTTAAGACAGCAATCCAAATTCAAAACTAAATTGAACAAGGCTGACCAGGACTCCTGAGATGCATCCTCTATTCCTCAAACCATCCTCCTCCAAAAAGACAAAAATTCAGAGCTCTTTACGAAGTAGAGGCTTACATCTGATGTGTAGCTTTTTGACTGGAGATTGAATGTCATCCAATATTTAATAGCAGACACCTGTCCTCTCTTCTCAAAAATAGGATTATATTTAATAAATGAGCTAAAGTCATTTGAAAATTGAAGTGTTTCCAAACAGTCAGTTACATCAGGCCCTGGGGTGCTTTCCCATGTTCCTGCTGGAATCTTTGTGGCATGGTGGCCATAGCAGAAAGTCACTAATAGAGGAACAAAGCGAATTCCAAAAGTTCAGATGGGAATTTATTGTTTATAACTTCCATTGGAAGTCATGTTTCAAGTAATAGCCATCTCTTCGCATTTAGCCTATGAAAGGCTCTCAGATAACACTGTTCTAATAGTCCCAATAAAGGTATATGTGAAAAAGAAAGATTTTAAAATTTGACAACTCCTTCTTTGCTCCTCCCCCAGCTTCAGAGACCCCTTTGCTTCCTTGGGTCTCCCCTGGGCTTCTGGTCAGGCTGTGCTTACTCCAGGCACTGACACCCTCTGGCCATCAGAGGCCCCCAGAAGCTTATTAAGATGAAGGGTACTAGACATTTCTAAACCAGAGGCACAGGAGCACCCCTCTAATTCCAGTTCTTGGGAGGCTGAAACAGGAGGATAGCAGGTTTGAGGCCAGCCTCAGCAATTTAATGAAGCTCTCAGGAGCTTAGTTAGACCCTGTTTCAAAAAAAAGGGGGGGATGAGGCCGGGCGTGGTGGCGCACGCTTGTAATCCCAGTACTTTGGGAGGCGGAGACCTGAGGATCTGGATTCGCGGCCAGCCTCAGCTCGCGCACACGCACGCACGCTCTCTCTCTCTCTCACTCTCCCTTTTTATTTTTTGTTTTGAAACAGGGTCTCACTAGGTTGCTGAGAGTCTTGCTAAGTTGCTGAAGCTGGTTTGAACCTGCGATCATCCTGCCTAAACCTTCCAAGTACTGGGATTACAGGCATGTACTGCCATGCCTGGCTCCAAATCTGAATTTCTAATTACTCAAGCTGGCTGAACTTAGCTCAAGAGAAGATGAGAGCCATGAATTAATGTGATTTTTCTGAAGATTTAGGTGATGTCAACCTCAGGGGTCTAGCCCTTTTCTCCCTTTGTGGAAACCCCTGAGCTAATGATAATCAATTATCGATTATCAACACTAGTATAATTTTCTTTAGATAGAGATAATCTTTTAAATTGGCATTGTTATATATAGAGATTTTCACCATTGTTTTCTAACTTAATAAGATATATTTCCTAACGTATTAGGTATTTCATGACAACAGAATTTTAAATGACTGCAGAATGTTTAAATCTCATGAATTTGACATACTGCCTATGTGTTAAACATTATCACTATTTTAAACAAGGCTCTGATGAATATTCTTGGATATGGATCTTTGACAGAATCTCTCATTTTCCCCATGGGGTCCATTTCTGGAAATAGAATTCATAGTTTTCTCGCCACAGATTGCCAAAATGGCCTCTGGAAAGGACCGGCCTGGTTCACGTCCCCAGCAGCCGGGTGTGAGAGTTGAGTACTCCCAGCCACGCCGTCATCAGCATTGAGCAATGTCAGGATTAAAAAAGTTCAGGCTCTTTACTTTTTAAATGAGGAATGACCTAAGCTGTGATTTCAAAGAATAAATAGGAAGAAAGATGGGTGGAGGTGTGGGAGATCCCTGGAGAGTGGATCGGGAGCGGAGTCGCAGGAACGACCTCGTACGCCCAGAGCCTCGTGGTTAGTCTCTCCGAGCTTGTGAACCACACCCACAGGAAGGCTGAGTGGGCCATGAGGCCACAGTCCAGCAGAGCTGTAGACGCCTGTCCTGCACTTCCAGGCAGAATTACTAAATCAGTGGTTCCCACACCACAGTGTGCATAAGAGCCACCTGAGACGAGAATCCCCAGGTCCACTCAGAGATTCTGACTCAGTTGGCACCAGGTAGGGAGGGCATAGACCTCACATTTTTATTAAGAATTCCAAGTGAGCCCAACATAGGTGGCCTAGGAACTCACTTGGAGAAATATGCATAAAACTAAAGGAGGGAAAAATGTCTCTGGAATGCCAACCTTATAAACTTCAAGTTATTTTATTCCAGGAAATTACTCCAGGATTGCACTTTCCACAAGGAATCCACTCTGAGCAGTTTTGGAATATTCCGATGATCCTCTTTTCCTCTTCTGAAGTAGACATCTGCACTTGGAGACAGAATTCCCCGAACGATGTGCTGCTACAACCACCCAAGCTTTCAGCCCAACACAGGGATCGTTGTCAGCTGTGCGCGATTCTAGTTTGCGAGGATGGTACAGAGACAAAGTGGTCATCGTCCCCTCTCCGGCCTCAGGGGCGAGCTCTCTCCTAGTTTTCTACTGCATGGTGTTAGCCAGAATGCAATATAACAAACGCTAGTGTGGCACTTCCAATGCCATACTTGTTTGTGGTACAAAAGCAGCCCAGGAAATACAGACTGCAGTGCGTAAAATCAGAGACCACGTACCTTTTGACATCCTGGGAGAAGCCCCGAAGGCTAGGTCTCTTCATCAAGCACAGTACTGAGAGGAGCTGGAGTCTGCCTTAGCATTCAGGCTCCGCAGTTGCCAGGTCCAATTACCATCTAACCGTGTGCTTACAGGGGCCTGTCAACATCGCTTAGCTCCGAACATCAAGTTCAGTGCACTTCTGTTGTTTGAGCCACCCAGTGTGTGGTACTTTGTTAGGCATCCTTAGTAAGCTAATATACCCACCAGAGTATTATGAACATTACCACAGCCACATACACATGCACACACACACACACACCTGCACCCTCCCCAGTCCACCAGCACCTCTGCACCTAGAATACTATGAGAGACCATTGGTCCTTTGGCTTTGGCTATTCAGTGTGTGTGTGTGTGGTACTGGGGATTAAACCCAGGGACATTCTACCTCTGAGCTACATCCTCAGCCCTACTTTATTTTTTATTTGGAAACAGGGTCTCACTAAGTTGCTGAGGGCCTCCCTAAGTTGCTAAGGCTGGCCTTGAACCTGCAATCCTCCTGTCTCCACATACGGGGGTTATAGGTGTGCAACACCACACCCAGCTGGCTATTCAGTTTAATAGTCTCTTAAAGAACACATACACACACACACACATACACACACACACACACACACACACACACACACACACCTTTCTCCTTCTAGGCCAAGAAGCTGGCTGACTCAGTTTTATAGTCTCAGGATCTTACCAGCATCTCAATCTACTGGAATTGGACAAACATTTATTAAGTACTTACTGTACACCAGACATGCTAAGTGATAGAGATTTTGGAGCATCCGACGTAATCCTCGTATCTGAGGTGCTCGCTGTCTGGGGAGGGAGAATCATGATCAGTTTCAGGGCTGTGGTAGAGATAGTGTTTCGAGTGCTGAGGTGGGGCTGACTGATTGTGTCCCAGGGAGCTGGGGAGGCCTCCCAGAAAAGGTGATTTTGAAAGGATGAGTAGGAGGTTACCAGAGGAAGAAGAGGAAAATCTGACTAAAAGGAATAGTATGTGCCAGAAGACAGGAGCATCAAATGAAGTGTGTTTAGAAAGGATGAAAACTTCAGTGGGGAGAGAAACTCAAACAGCCTCAGGCACCATGCTCAGAAATGGATGTCAAGGCAGGAAATACTCCCCTGCTCTGCACACACTGGCCAAAGGGGCCCTCCACTTTCCCCAGACTCCTCCAGCACTTCTGAAGCAAACCAGGCAAACCAGAACCAACAACCCCATTCCTGGAAGTCGGCTTTTAAGAGAAGGCAGGGAGCCCAGCCCACCGGCCCACGTCCCCACACACCCCTCTTTCCCAGGCCCAGCTTTTCCCTCTGGAAAGCTGGAAAGTCACCAAATGAAGAGCGGAGGCTCAAGCTAGTTCCTCACAGATGCTCAGAGGAACACCATGTTTTTATTGCTGTCTTCGTGTCCAGGGTTCATTCTGTTTGTCAGGAACCTTGATGGTGTTCCTACTCCTTTCTGTGTGGTCACCCCAGAAACTGTGTTTTGGCAAATAGCTGATATTCTTCCTATTTATAGACTGCTTCCCATGTTATTCACTTACAGGGTTTCTGTGGTCCAGTGTTCTGTCAAGTCCCAGCTGGCCGGCAGTGCATAACCGTCATTAACACCACAGCTGCTTTTTTATAGCCTGCATCTACAACCCAGTTAAACGCTCTTAGATAAGTTTAAAACTGTTTGCGTTAAAACTCATCTATCTAGCTGGGGTGAGGAGGGGGATGCTCATTGTGTTAAGTGCCTTTCAAAATTAATATCAAAACTAAAAATAAAAGTTCCCCATTAGCCAAATGATAAAATATTCATTTTTTGCCTTTTCGAGATATAGAAGAGTCAAGAAATATTTTGGAAAGAGTATTTCCCGGTTGTTATAAGCCAAAGTATAAAACTAAAATATCCAAGGAGACTGAGCAAAGAACAAAGACTTTTTTTCTATTCATTTCTTCTACTTCCTTTTAACTGTTTCGAGAAGGAGAAAGCTTGGTGGATACCTGTTCAAATGTTGACTTTCTCTTTAACACAAATTTTTTAGCATCTTGTGTAACTGTTGACTAGCATATCTCCTCATCCTGTAATAATCCTCAATATCATTTGACTGATTAAAATAACTTTATTGAGATATAATTTATATAACCATACAATTTACACTTTAAAATGTATTATTTAATGGTGTTTAGTATGTTCAAAAAATTGTAGAAGCATCACCACAATCAATTTTTATCACATTTTCATCACTCCAAAAAGAGATCCCATATTCATTTTGAAGAAGAAGAGAGATAAACCTGAGAAGTTGAGACTAGTCCTGTGTGTCTAACAAGGTTTCGTAGTCACTCACCATTTCCCCCAATCCTCCTCCTCCCCTCAAGCCCTAGCAAACACTAATCCACTTCCCGTGTCTGTAGAGGTGCCTGTTTTGGACATTTCATGTAAATGTAATTATGAATTATGTGGTCTTTTGTAACTGGCTTCTTTCACTTAGCATAATGTTTTCACCATTGATCCATGTTGCTACGTACATCAATATTTTATTCATTTTTATTGCTGAATAATATTCCAGTGTATAGATATACCACTTTTATTTGTTTGTTCAGTGCTGGGCTCAAACCCAGGGCCCCTAACACGCTAAGCCTGTGCTCTATCAGTGAGCTACACCTCCAGCCATAACACTTTTATTTTTCCATTCATCAGTTAAAGGATATTGTTTAGGTTGTTTTTACCTTTTCACTATTATGAATAATGCTGCAGAAGTTTTTGTACATACATATGTTTCATATGGGTTACAATTGCTGGGTCATATCATTTTGCTTGGTTTTTCAATGTTGGACAAGGATATTCCCAGATTTCATAATTGTTGAACACAAGGAGAGGTATTTGTTAATATTTCCCTCATGGCTTAGAAAAGAGTTCACTTTGTTCCCGACACTATAAAATCCTTTTGCACAAAACAATAAGTGGGCAATCATTCTGATAAGAACCTCTGATGTATAGGAGAAGCATTAATTGGCAGTAACTCTGTCCTCTCACAATCTAAGGAACTTTCTATGTTATTCAGATGTACAAATCATACTAAGTACTTAATGTCAAAAGTTAACTTTTAGTAAGGCACCCTTTCCTCTTTGTGTTATATCTCCTTGTATAATTCCAAGATGGCGCACCATGATTTCCAGGGAAGACACAGGCACTGCAATACTGGAGCTCAGGCCATTGTTTTGCCAACACTCATGTTGCATCTTTTCTGTTTGTGGAACAACTGATTTCAACACTGAGCATCTAGATTGATCCAGGCTTTGGGCTCAGAGCAGGGGGTAAAAATATGACTGAGACATGATCACTCTCCTCACAAAGGCCATAGCCCAGTAATAAAGATGAGACTGGACAAGCTCACCAATCATTAATGCCAGGAATGCTTTGTGTGTAGCCATTCAGATGAAGGACAAAGTGCCACCAGTGGGGGACATCAGGAGAGATCCCAAGGAAGAAGTAGCATTTGACATGTGTCTTGGCAGGTCAGTAAGATTCTAATATGTGAATTGTGTAGAGAGGATATTGCAGAATCGCATATGAAAGAAAATACATGAATAAAGGCAGAAAAGCAAGAGAGCAAAGGACCTGCTCCAAGAGTTCAGATGTAAATTCTTTCAGTGCTACTTAACTGTAATACTTTGGCAACTTACCTGAGTTTTCTAAGACAGTTTCTTAAAACAGGCAAAATAGTACCATCATATGTTGTGAGGATTAACTGATAATTTTTTTCAGTACTGGGAATTGAACCCAGGGCATTTCACCTCCGAGCTACACCCCCAGCCCTATTTTTTTATTCTTTTTTTTTTTTGCGGTACTGGGGATTGAACTCAGGGGCGTTCTACCTCCGCGCTACGCCCCCGGCCCTATTTTTTATACTTTATTTTGAAACCGGGTCTCACAAAGTTGCGGAGGGCCTCACTAAGTAGAGAGAGAGAGAGAGAGAGACAGGGAGGGAGGGAGAGAGAGAGAGAGAGAGAGAGCTGAGGCTGGCCGCGAACTCGGATCCTACGGTCTCCGCCTCCCAAAGTACTGGGATTACAAGCGTGTGCCACCACACCCAGCTGATAATATGTTTAAAATATCCATCAGTGTCTAAAATACAGTAAATGCTCAATAAAAAGTTGGTTTCACAGGGTGCATTGCTTGTAATCCCAGTACTTAGGAAGTTGAGACAGGGGGCTCCCAAGTTTGAGGCTGGCCTCAGCAACATAGAGAGACCCCCAGCAATTTAGTAATACCCTGTTTCAAAATAAAAATTAAAAAGGGCTGGAGGTATATCTTGGAAGTAGACTGCCACTGGGTTCAGTCTCTAGTAGAAAGAAAAAAAGTTGGTTTTCAAGTGTTTGGTTGTAATATAGGCAGATAAAAGGAAGCAAAAAGTAGGTTGGACCCATAAGGCACACAGCCTTGTGGGATGAGAAGTTGCAACTTAGATCTATATGTAATAAGGGCTGCAACTTCATTAGAGCTGTGCCTGGGCAGGGGCACGTGAGAGGGGATGAGATTGGGCTGATCTTGAGAAAATCATCGACATAGTTCTAGGGAAAGAGAGCGTGGACCCAAGATAAGGCAGAATGCATAGAAATCAAAACGAGGAGTCCATTTGAAAGGCTTTATAAAGGTGGAGTCTGAAGAATAGCTAGTAACTGCTTAAGTTTTGGAGGCAAAAGAGAAGGCAATGCTGTTGAGCCTGAGTAGCTGGGAGAAAAGTCACACCATTAACCAGGAAGAATGCATTAGGGAGAGGAGCTAATGCCCTGACTCCGTGAAGTGTGATATCTGTGAGGCACCTGTGCAAGGGTGTCCAGCAGACAGCTAGAAATGAGGACTGCAGTACAGAGGAGAAGTCCACGCTAGAGACACTGGCATCACCTGCCAAGAACTATCAGGTGACAAAGATCTTCACAAGAGAGTCAAGGATCCCATAAAGAAGGAGAGAAACAAGGAAACAAGCTGGGCGTGGTGGCGCATGCTTGTAATCCCAGTACTTGGGAGGCTGAGACAGGAGGATTGTAGGTTCGCAGCCAGCCTCAGCTACTTAGTGAGGCCCTCCGCAACTTAATGAGACCCTGTTTCAAACTGAAGAATAAAAAATAGGGCTGGGGATGTAGCCCTGGGTTCAATCCCGAGCATCACACACACAAAAAAAAGGAGAGAAACAAAACTGAGAAGTGGAGACTAGTCTCGTGTGTCTAGCAAGGTTAGCAATGGGGAATCCTTCATGCCTGCCGAGCACACGAGGCTCCGGTCGAGGAGAAGCAGAGGACTCGAGCAGTTGCTGTGGAGGGGACACAGGGAACCTTTCCTGGACAAACAGTACAACTCTGACTTTTTGATAGTTCTGATAAATAGTCCAATGAGATAATCACACTTCTGGTCCTTGGATAGGTTGCAATGGGAAAGGGCTCATTAAGCCAAGCTTTTTTGACAAGAAAATTTGCTCTCATAGGCTTCAGATAACTGTATTGGTCATTCCAACTTTCTTGATTATTTTGCATCTGAACTTTCAGCTACTTTTCCAAATTGAGTAACAATCCTTGGGTGCTTCTCTGGCAAATCACGGGTACAGGAACCAAGGGTGCCATCTATTGTCCTCTTCTTTTTCTTTTCTTTTTTCCCCTTTGGTGCTAGGGATTGAAATCAGGGGCATTCCGCCTCCGAGTTATATCCCCAAACCCTTTTTTTTTTCAGTATGGGGAATTGAACCCAGGAGCATTCTACCTCCGAGTTACACTCCAGCCCTATTTTTTATTCTTTATTTGGAAACAGGGTCTCACTAAGTTGTGGAGGGCCTCACTAAGTAGCTGAGGCTGGCCATGAACCTGGATCCTCCTGTCTCAGCCTCCCAAGTACTGGGATTACAAGCATGTGCCACCATGCCCGGTCCTCAAGCCCTTTTTATTTTGCAACAGGGTCTCAATAAATTGCTGAGGCTGGCCTCGAACCTTCGATCCTCCTGTCTCAGCCTCCCAAGTATTGGGATTACAGGTGTCCACTAACACCCCCAGCTGTCCTCTTCTTTGATGGAAGCAACTTCAGAAGCAAACTCATTTTCTCCCATCACATGTTTTGCATCAGGTCTTTAAAGTAGTCACAGGTCCCACATTTTAAAGTTTATAATCAGTCAAAGGAAAATGGCCTGTTGGTGGCACTTGCCCCACAAGTTCTAGCAGAATCTTACTTTACATCTCCCCAGATGTCATTGGGAGGCCAGAACGTGAGGCCCAAGGAAGGAGGTCAGGATGCTCCAAACTCCCCAGGTGTCAGCACTTAGCACTTGTCATCCCAACAGCTTCTTACAAGGGCCTCAAGAGGTAATTACCTTCATTCCACTTTTCAGACTAAGTAAATTAACAGAAGTAAGTGGCTGAGCTACAAGCTGAACCTGTATTTGTCTAACTGCAATGTTTGTTTCTACTAAATAACTTCTTTCTGTTGGGTCTGTGACGCGTCCTACTGATGTTTACCACCATAATCCTCAATGCAGAGTGGCTCAGACTCCAGATGATGAAGCAGCAGCGATTCGTGGCATCGGACTTTATTCCATTTGAAACATTTGGCACCCACCATTTGTGTTAAATTGACCATTCCACCTATTTTCCTGCATACATGTTATTATCAAATGCCTCTGATTGATTTAAAGAAAACTACAGCCGCAGGCATGGTGATGCAGGCCTGTAATCCTAGTACTTGGGAGGCTGAGAGAGGAAGATCACAGGTTCAAGGCCAATGCGAGGTAACTGAGGAAGACCCTGCTTCAAAATAAAAAATAAAATAGGGCTGGTGGTATAGCTCAGTGGTAGAGCCCCCTTAGGTTCTATCCCCAGTGCCACCAATGAAAGAAAACTATACACATATCAGCTTGGCTATTTTTCCTATGCCTTTTTAGACAAATCTGAGATGGGAAAAGGGTTAAAACAAATTCCATGTCAATGAAAAGGTGAGTCTATATTAGTGCCTTCGAAATACTTATATATAAATTATTATGTAAATGCCTTTTCACAGTTTTGCAAATGTGAGAGATAAATTTGAAAATATTTAGCAATAGTAAATATGAAATGTAGACATTAGAATGTAGACATTAGAATTAAATGTAGACATTAGTAAAAAAATTATATATTTTAGTTGCTTGTAGACAATGCAAGTACAACAGTCACTTATATATAGAACTTATATGTACATTAATTTACAATTTTCATAGCTTTCATGCTTCTCTCAATGTCCTGAAAATCTCTCATTTGCCCTGGGGAAGTACATACGCGGTGAAGCATACCCAGTGAAGTCTGCAATTTTACTAAAATAAATTACTACTTGCCAACATTAAGGGGAAACAGTAATTTAAAAGGGCTGCAATGAATACAAGTTTTTAAAATTATGTTCTGTCCTAAGGGGAAACTACCCCTGTACAAATGCATTTACAAGAAAACAGTTGGAAAAGTTCAGAAGCCTGGGTGCTTCGCACAATATTTTATTACCGTCGTTATTGGCCTGAGTGAAAGTGCTTATCAGACTTGTTCTCAGCCCTAAGAAAATTAAAAGTGGTAAAATAATATTGAAAGCAGACCTACGGCATCACGACGATATCCCCGATTCTTCCTATTTGAGGAGTTCTAAGGTTTTCTAAGCTCTTTATCACACTGTCTCTCAAATAAGGTTCCTTAGCTCAAATAAATAAGTTAAAATTTAAATAAATAAATTAAATAAATAAGTTAAAATTTAAATAAATAAGTTAAAATTAACAGATTTATAAGTGTTTGCGTGACTAGGGCCCAGAGATTTTCTTCTCTCTGGCCAGAGCACATTTGAAAACTTTTCCATGTACAGCTTTAGATAATGAAGAGTTCTCTGCACACACTCTCACGAGCACACGTAGAGTTGTGTGTTGGAGAATCTCGCTCCCTAAGGGGGTCACTTCATTCTTTGGCCAATCTAATCTCATGGTCTTCTGCTCTCCTAGTCTTACCCACATCTTTGGAGCACCCAGAAGACTCCTTCCTGGATTAATCCCGCTGTCTGACTTTCAGTACCTCAGGGAGGGCTGCTATCCCCTAATGGCCAACAAACAAAACCACAAACAGTCACGTGGATGGAGACACTTCAAGTTCCTGTTCTCTGACTGTGCCTCCCCTGGATGCCTTTGATCTGCCTCCTCTTCCATCCTCTTCAGAGGCTATTGCACACCTCCGCCTTTGGCCTGGGCCTCCCACATCTCGAGCTTCAGTGGTCTCCCCACTTGCAAGCTGATCTACTCATTTACTTATTTATTTTCAGGCACTGGGGATTGAAGCCAGGAGCATTCCACTTCTGAGCTACACCCCAAGCCCCATTTTATTTTCTATTTTGAAACAGGGTTTCACTGAGTTGCTGAAGGCCTCGCTAAGTAGCTGACCGCAAACTTGCCACCCTCCTGTCTCAGCCTCCCAAGTACTGGGATTACAAGTGTGCGCCACCACGCCCAGCTTGATTTTCTCTTCACCTACCTTCATGCCTTTCCTTCCATTGCAGAGGACAAGGCCATACCACCACTCCATTAATTAAACCTCTCTGGTCTAGAACATTCTATTCTTCCTTCCTGATTGGTTCTTTTCCTTAGCGATACAAACAATTCTGGATTTCTTGCTGTCTCCCTACCCACTCCTTGACAGACAGCCATTAAATGTCATCGACCCACAGGGTCCTTCACAAAGCTCTCTATACTCTTCTTCCCCTGCCCCCCTACTCACCCGATGACAGTCATGACAGTCAGGAGATGGAACCACACCAGTTATTCTAACAGAGAGAATTTAATATAAAGAATTAATTTGTAAGAATTTAATGTAAAGAATTAAGAATATAATGTAAAGAATTAAGTTGTTGCTGCCGGGCATGGTGGCGCATGCTTGAAATCCTAGTACTTGTAATCCCAGTACTTGGGAGGCTGAGACAGGAGGATCCAGGTTCGCGGCCAGCCTCAGCTACTTAATGAGGCCTCCACAACTTAGTGAAACCCTGTTTCAAAATAAAGAATAAAAAATAGGGCTGGGGTTGTAGCTCAGAGGTAGAACGCCCCTGGGTTCAATCCCCAGTACCGCAAAAAAAAAAAAGAAGAATTAAGTTTTTACTGAGAAGGTAAAAAGAGAACCCTAAGACATGGTAAGCAACTCCAGCCCTAGGCCTGAGGGGACACACAGGAAGAGGCTGGAATTGCTAAAACTAGAGAAGTGGTGTGGGGCAGGACCCAGACCTCAGGGGAGGAGAGGAGCTGGTCACCGCTAGTGTCTCTGAGTGGGGACACTAAGAGAAAGCTGGATTTGCAAGTGTGTTTCTAAAACTGGGCTCAACAGCTGCTCCTGGGACCAGCTGCCACTGCAGAAGTGAAGAAGTGAGGCTGGGGAAGACTTGCGCCCCACTTTCTCTCCAGCCCTACGGCTGCTCCTTCTATTGGCAGAGCCTATGAGGGAGCCAGTCGGCAAAGCACAATGTGGTCTGCAAGTCCCTGCTCCAGGATCAGAAAGCGATCACAGAAGCTAGGCATGGTGGCCCACACCTGTAATCCCAGCACTCGAGAGACGGAGACAGGAGGATCACAGGTTCAAGGCCAGCCTCAGTAACCTAGCAAGACTCTGTTTCAAAATAAAAAGTATAAAGGGATGGGGGTGCAGCTTGGAGGTAGAGTGCCCCTGGGTTCAATCCCCAGTATGGAAGGAAAGAAGGAAGGAAGGAAGGAAGGAAGGAAGGAAGGAAGGAAGGAAGGAAGGAGAAGGAAAGAAAAAGAAAGGGGGGGATCAATTGTAGGGAGTGAATTTAGATAAAGAGATAAAAATTGGCACAACCCCATAGCCTCAAATACCACTGAAGAATTTGGAAGCTTATTTCCTTAGCCCAAGCCTCTCCCTTGAGCCCCTGACTCACTTAACCAGTGCTCTGTTGGGATATTTATGTGGATGCTCTGTAGTTACATCAAACTCAGTATGTTCCAAATTGTTCTCACGATCTTTCTCCTCCTTCTCAGCCCTGTCCCTCCCTCACCCTGCTTTCTCCAGATGAGTGAATACTGCCATTATGTATACATGAAATGCACAAATGTTAATTCATCCTCACATCTGTCCTCCCCTCACCCTCAGAGTCCTTTATCTCCCTCAACACTTCCCAGGTCAGTCCCCTCCGTTCCCTCCCATAGCCACTCTCTCGTTCTCCACCCTGTCATTTCATACTGGATTAAGGCATTATGTCCTACCTAGTCTCCCTGTCTCACATTTTACTCTGTTGCCATATCCTGGGCCTAATTTCCTGCCAGTGATTCCAAACACAAAGTGTGATCTTTCTAAAAAGGAAATCTTGTCACCCTCCTCTCTGCTTAAAATCCATTATTGGCTTTCTTAATCTTTTTTTTGGGGGGGAATACTAGAGATTGAACCCAGGGGCATTCTACCTCTGAGGCTGGCCTTGAACCTGAGATCGTCCTGTCTCAGCCTCCCAAGTTCTAGGATTACAGGTATGTGCCACTGCACCTGGCTGGCTTCTCTAAATCTTCAAATTACATTCTCTTTGGCTCAGTTTAGGAAGCTGGCCAGCCTTAATTCTTACCTCTACTTCTGTCCCTACTTCCTTCCTCAGGGCAACCCAAATTCAGGGACCCAAGCATACCACACACTAAGTTTCTCAGACTTCCTGGTCCTCCCTTGACTTGGGTATTTGCACATCCCGTTGCCCTTTGTGGGTGAACCATCCCATTTCCTACCTCTGACCATTCCTCCCCTTTCTCACTCCTTTCCATCCTTCAGGACTGAGCCCACGTTTTCACTGCTAGGAGGATTCCCTTTGCCTCGGTCCCATGAGGCCCCATAGCCATTCCTGGTGGACATATTGGTGCTTCTGCTGCTGAGTGGTTAGGAGTGAGAGATCCAGAGCCAAACTGTATGCTCTCTTCCCAGCAGTTCATCTTGCTGTCTGTGTGACCCTGGGAAAGTTATTTACCACACTCCCCCTCGGTTCCTACATATGGAAACTGGGCCTTATAATACTACCTTCTTGATAAGTGGTTATTGAAATTAGATGAGATAAGATATGTAAAACCCTAATCCCAGTTTTTAATCGTTCTTTCCAAAGGGTCTCATTCATTTCTCTGGCTGTTGGCACATGTAGATTATGTTGAAACCAGGGCATGAATTGGTAGTATATTGCTTTAGAACAACTCTGCTCTTACGCTAAAATTCTCGGCCAGGTTTACTGTAAAAGGGCTGGGCCCAGATGGATGCCACAGTTGCATCAAGATTCCATAACTCCCTGGGGATGGGCTTGAGCCTCACATTTTCTTAGGCACTAGGGCCTTCGACTTCCTCTAGAAAAAAAGAGCAAATATTTTGCCAGCCCTGGTGTGAGAATGCGTTGCCTCTGACTGGTGTTAAAGAGAGTTTAATGGGAAAGCCATTAGCTTTTTCATGGGAACCATGGAATTGGACAGCACCCTGTTTCTGCCTTCCAGTTTTGCTGGGGTCCTGGCTGTGTCTAGAGAGAGGAATGTGATGAGGCCTGAGCCAGGCAGCCCCAGCCCTGCCCCAGGGGCCGGTCAGTCAACAGGCCTCAGTTTTACCTTGGGACATATGCTCCTCCTACACATGTATTTGTGCTTTTGAACCCCAGGTCCAATGGGAACATAAACCATATTATTCCAAAAGAGATTACCCCCCCACACACACACATACACACACACTAATTGCTTCTACCACACAGGGAGAAAAAGGAAACTACGCACAGGCCAATAGCATGGAACTCCTCCAGGCAGCCTCTGACCACCATGTACCACGCCTTCAGATGTAGCTGTGGGGGGAACGTGTGGGGAAGGAAGGTATGTGTGTAGAATGAGGACACATGACGTGAATATTCTGTTTTGATTTTTCTCTTCACCAGACGGTTCCTTGACTTTTCACAGACTTCCCAGCAGAAGAATTGGGTGGATGATAACATGGAAGAAGAATGTTCCACCGTGGCCAATGCTGTTCCTGCAGAGAGCCGTCTGTGTGCTCGTGCAGAGGTAGCAGAGGGCCCCAGTTGGCTCACAGAGTGAGTGGGGAGGTCACATTGCTCCCTGGGAGCGGGGATGGAGTGACCTCTGTCTTTCAGGCCCCTGGGAGGATACAGCTCACACTGCCTCACATCCTGCCACAGGCTGTCACCTCAGATGGCCTCACCAAGGCAAGATGAGCCACTAGCAAGTTAGCCACAGCCCGGCTACATAATGCCCTCTGTGTCTGCCCTCGGGGAGCCCTGAGCCCTGACACTGGTGGGTTGTGATAATTGCTAGTAAAACCGTAGTAGGAACAGCATTTTTAAAAAAATGACAAGTTTTTGAGCCTTGCTCAAAAAGCTTATCTTCTAGCCGGGCATGGTGGCTCATGTCTGTAATCCCAGTACTTGGGAATCTGAGACAGGAGGATCTCAGGTTCAAGACCACTCTCAGCAATCTAGTGAGACTCCTCAGCAACCTAGCAAGACACTGTTTCAAAACAAAAAATAAAAAGGGCTGAGGGTATAGCTCAGAGGTATAATACCCCCAGGTTCACCCCCCCAGCTCCACAAACAAACAAACAAACAGCCTATCTTCTAGCCAGGAATGGTGGCACATGCCTGTGATCCCAGTACTTGGGAGCCTGAGACAGGAGGATCACAGGTTCAAGACACACTCAGCAAGTTACCAAAGCCCTCCTCAACTTAGACCCTGTTTCAAAATAAAAAATAAAATAGGACTGAAGGTGTGGCTTGGAGGTAGAATGCCTGTGGGTTCAACCTCCAGTACCCTTCATCCAATAAAAAGCATATCTTCTTTTTTGGGTTTTTTTTTTTTTTTACGGTACTAGGGATTGAACCCAGGGGCATTCTACCTCTGAGCTACACCCCCAGCCCTATTTTTTATTCTTTTGTTTTTTTTGAAACAGGGTCTCACTAAGTTGCGGAGGGCCTCACTAAGTAGCTGAGGCTGGTCGCGAACCCGGATCCTCCTGTCTCAGCCTCCCAAGTACTGGGATTACAAGTGTGCGCCGCCACGCCCAGCATAAAGCATATCTTCTTAAGGGAAAAAAGCGAGAAAACCTGACTATGGGGGGAAAAAAGCTAAAATATTAGTGCCTCTAGGGAAAACTTTCCACCAAAGGAATACAAGATTGCAGTATATTCTTGTGTCCTGGGAAGGGTTTCCATTCTAATACACAACCTATAGAATTATGAAATCCAAGTGTATGCACATATTTGACATGTATTCCTCATCATTGTTACATGTTACTAACAAATATATAGCATTCATGTCTAAGATGTTGTCTCTACATTATGAGTCTCTCTACTTACATTTTAACTCTTTCGTGTTGCTGCACCCAGTGCCTGACATGTAGGAAGATACTTGGAGTGCTGGTCCTGCATGAAAGGAAAGTATTACAGACTATGGATGAGAGACGTTTGAGCCGTTTTTTAAATTAGCAAAAGATACAATTTCCATTTTTAGGAATTAAGGGTAGCTGTGTCATTCACCATAAAGAAATAAAGGAGGTAAAAAGATATTGCCTTAACTAGTTAGCTTTTGAATATAGTTTTATATAAATACATTCAAGTGTATTTATTTCTAATTCTAAATAGAGTTTTTGTCTAGGATTGTGGGGCTATGGGAAGTCATTTCCTAAAAAAATAATCTGTAAAATGGATAAAGTGGATTTCACACTTTTTTTAACAAAGGAAACTTTGTTTAAATGAAATTTCCCAGAAATCCAATATGTAAAACTGGGCATCGACGGAGAGCAGCTTTGCTGGAAGCAGAGGTTACAGGCCTTGAGCCTACCTGTCTTGCTGTCACACCTCCCTCATTGTCACATGTCACATGTCACTGAGGGTTCCCAGGAGACAGCAGTGTAAGTAAACAAATGAGTGAATGCCAAGATGTCCACAGTCATTAGCTATTAGGAAAATTCAAATTAAAACCACAATGAGCTATCGCTGTACACCAATCGGAAGCCCTGAAATAAAAAAGAGTGATAATACCAAATGCCAGCAAGGAAAAGGAGAACACAGGTTACTAGGTCTCTCAGGCACTGCTGGTGGGAATGTGCAATGGCACAGGCATTTTGGACACAGTTTGGCAATTCCTTAAAAACACTAAACATCCAACTGCTATTAAACCAGACAATTACACTCCTGGGCACTTACCTCTGAGAAATGACAACTGTGCTCATACAGAAACCTGTACATGAATGTTCATCTAAGTTCTATTTGTAATAGCCCCCACATGGAAACAACCTAGGTGTCTTTCAACAGATGGTTATACAAATTGTGGAACATCCATTTGCCAGCATACTACTCAGTAGTAAAAAGGAGCCGGTTATTAATACAAGTAACAACCTGGATGAGTCTCCATCAAAGCATGCTGTGTGAATAAAGTCAATTCCGAAAGGTTATATACTGCATTATGCCCTTTATATAACATTCTTGAAATAACAAAATTAATAGAAATAGAGAAAAGGTTCATGTTTGCCAGGGGTCAAGAATGCGGGCGGGAAGTGGATGTGGCCACAGAAGGATAACCTGAGGCATTCTCCTGGGGATCAGAATGTCCTGTACCTCGTCTGGATCAACATCAATATCCTGGCAGTAATGTTGCACTGTAGTTTTGCAAGATGTTGCTACTGGGAAAACTGAGTAAAAGGCACATGGAAACTCTTTGCAAATGCATGGAAATCTACAATTTTCTTAGAATAAAAAAAACAATTTCTCTGAATTTTATCTCTGATTCTGAATGACCCCAGACAGCTAGGATTTGAATGTCCCTTGCCCATGGTTTTACCCTGTCCTTCTGGAGGAACGTATTATTCTAGAGATAGCCAGCATGCCTCCTTGCACAAATTCCACACTCTAGATTAAGTGCAACTTTCTTCCTTCCAATCCAGTCCAAAATATTTACTTGACCTGATATGAATCAACACAGGATTCAGTGCTGGAAATGAGCCTCCTGTTTTTTAAGTTCAGACCTTCTCTAAACTGGGTGGGTATTTCAGTGATAAGACAGAGAAAGTAAGCAAGAGATAAATAATATCAGTGAAAGATGATTGATTGGTTGGTTGATGGCATGTACCTACCTCACTCCAAAAAAAATTTCGGATATTACTTTTAAAGTATGTTATTTGAAGCTGGGTGTGGTGACACATGTCTGTAATCTCAGTACTTAGGAGGCTGAGACAGGAGGATCCCATGTTCAAAGCCAGCCTGGGCAATTTAGTGAGACCCTCTTTCAAATTTAAAAGAAGAGCAGGGTGTGGTGGCACACACTTGTAATCCCAGTACTTGGGAGGCTGAGACAGGAGGATCCGGGTTCATGGCCAGCCTCAGCTACTTAGTGAGGCCCTCCGCAACTTAGTGAGACCCTGTTTGAAAATAAAGAATAAAAATATAGGGCTGGGGGTGTAGCTCGGAGGTAGAATGCCCCTGGATTCAATCCCCAGTACTGCAAAAATAAATAAATAAATAAATAAATAAATAAATAAATAAATAAATAAAAGAAGAAGAAAGATCAGGCTGAGGGTAGAGCTCGGGGGTAGAATGCCCTTGGGTTGGGTTCAACCCTTGCTGCTATATACAAAAAAAAAAAAAATGTGCTATTTGCTGTGGTAAACTGAATCATGGGCCCCAAAGAAGTCCATGTCCTGATCTCCAGGACTTGTGAACTTGTTGCTTTACAAAAGGAACTTTGCAGAAATTACGGATCTTGAGATGGGAAGATGATCCTAGGTTATCCAGATGGGCCTGAGGTAATCATGAGGCTTCTTGCAAAAGGGAGGAAGGAGGCAGAAAGAGGATAAGCTATTTGATAATGAACACAGAATTAGGAATGATTGGGCCATACTGAAAATAATACTGACAGCCTCTGGAAACTGGAAGAGGCGAGGAAGGGATTTGCCCCTGAAGCCTTTGGAAGGAATCATCCCTGCTGATGCTATGATTTTAGCCCTGCAAAACTCATTTCAGACTCTGACCTCCAGAACTGCCAGGGAAGAATATGTGTGTGTTGTCTTGAATCACTAAACTTGTGCTAACTTGTTACAGCAACAGTAGGAAACTAATACATAAATAGTGAAGCTATCAAAGGAGGAAAAAATAGAAATAAGAGAAAGTAAGAGCTTGCTCCCTTCTCTTTTTATTTTATTAAAATAGTGTGTGTGTGTGTGTGTGTGTGTGTGTGTGTGTGTGTGTGTGTTGCTGGGGATTGGGCCCAGGGGCCTTATACCTCTCAGCTACACCCCCAGCCATATTTTATTTGTTTTTTGAAATGGTCTTGCTAAATTGCCGAGGCTGGTTTCAAACCTGTGATCTGCCTGTCTCAGCCTCCCAAGTACTGGGATTACCAGTGTGTACCACCATGCCTGGCTAATTTTGTTGAAATCTTAATTAGAAAGCAAGATTTACTTTTTATAAACTGTATATAGATTGGATAGTTGAAGGCTTACCAAAAAATAAAATCAATACCCATAGGAAGACACTGAATGATCGCTAAAAATTAACATTTTTGAACTCTGCTAGTAAAAAAGCTCATACTAGGAATCCTTTTTATAATTTTGCTAAGCATTTCTATCATTTTTCATAGCCTCAGTAAGAGTTGAGCTCAATGTTCTCCCTTTTGGTGTGTTTCCATTTTGGAAAAACAGGAGTGAAGTAAGTTACATAAAATTATTTAGAGCTTTGCATGCCTCTCTCCATTCTTCCTCTAACTTGTGTTTCAGAGGCAGCTTTATTTGGATAAACTCTTCCTGGCATCAATTCCTTTACCATCGCGTCATCCCATTCATTCAATAAATGGAATTATGGAAATATATACACACATAAAAATATGCATACTTATACATCCACATCCACACATGTAATAGCAGCTAAATTACTCCCCTTATTTATAGTATTTACGAGAACAGTGAAGATTTTGATTTTCAGGGTACAGAGTGCGGTTCATTGGTAGAGCTTTTGCCTAGCATGTGTGAGGCCCTGGGTGGGATTGCCAGCCCTGGGGGTGGGGGAATGTTGATATTCAAAGAGGTAAGTCCCACAGCATGATCTCTATCATGCCTGAGGAAGATTCTTTAGGATGTTATGAAGCAATGGCTTAAGGGCATTTTCAGAAAAGATGTGAGCTCCTCAGGAGTCGTCCAAGTCGTTTACAAACTACAGTGCCTAAGAGTATCTATCTCCCTGAGGTCAGCCAGGCCAGTCCAATGGAATTTTTTCTAGAGCATCTACTGGCTATCTCTAGGGAATGGAATTCTGCTCCCTCCTGGTTCAATCTATTCACTAGACATTTCATTTACATAGAACTAAATTCTGCCTCTAGTTAACATGGACTCTTTGCTTATCCTTAAATAACAAATACAATCCTGCCCTTCTCTTCTAATACTTGAAGACAGCTATTGGATTCTCCTTCCAAAAATCTTCCCTTTTTCCCAAGTTAAAATCCATTTTTTTCTTCACTCTCCTTCACAGGACATTTTCCAGGCAAATGTATCCATACTCACTTTCTTTGCTGCAAATTTTTTAAACCACTTTTAAAATGTATTACTCAGGTTGGGCGTGGTGGTGCACACCTGTAATCCCAGTACTTGGGAGGCTGAAACTCGAGAATTGCAGGTTTGAGGACAGCCTCAGCAACATACTGAGTCTCTCAGCAACCTAGGGAGACTCTGTTTCAAAATAGAGGGTGTAGTGCAGAGGTAGAATGCCCCTGGGTTCAATCTCCAGTAACACACACACACACACATACACACACACACACACACACACACACACACACGCAAATGTATTAGAATAGAACAGATACTCCAGATGCCATCTGGGTTTAAGGGGTTACAGTAGTTATAAAGTTAATGCTATATTTTAATCCATGTGGCATGAGATATCATTAGCTTCATTGAAATTATTTTAAACAAACCTTTGTGTATCTTTTTCCAAGTCATTCATAGAAAATGTCACACAGAAAAAAAATGTAACAGAGGGTTGAATCCTGTGATACTCTAAAAGAGGGATCCTTGCAGGCAGGTACTTAGGGTATTGTATTGGTGCGATCAGCTGTGATTCTGCCTAATGGTCTACTAAGGAACCGATGATTCTCCACACTCATGGCTTGTTGTAGGTATGACACTCCCCACATCACAAATCCATACTGAGGATCATTTGGCCGAAACATTTAGAAATGAAAGTGTCACCAGGAGTCAATTCAGCCACCATCTGCTTAAAAATGAGCTCTTGACTTTTCGACGACAAGGAATCATCTTATGGGCTTTGCCTTTTGAAAATCTGAACAGTAAGTAGGTATTTCCATGTTCCTAATACCCACTATCCTCCAGTATTTTTAAGGTGATACACAGCAGTTATGAATGCATCTCCATATTTCTCATCACTGTGGGATAAAAATCATCAGAACTTGGGGATTTACACGAAACCAATAATAACTAGAATCCAGAAAGACTTCCCTGCCTGACAGTGACCTGATCATGTAACTGGTTGGGGCAGAAGCGGATCCATAGCCTCCAGATCCTTTCAGATAGAGCAGGAGCGCTCTGTGGCCAGCTTTGACTGTTTGTTTGTTTTGTTAATGGGGTTGAACCCAGAGGCATTCTACATCCAAGCTACACCCCTAACCCAATTTTATTTCTTATTTTGAAATGGTCTCACTAGGTTGCTGAGAGCCTCACTAAGTTGCTGAGGCTGGCTTTGAACCTGTGATTCTCCTGTCTCAGCCTCTCAAGTACTGGAATTACAAGTGTGTGCCACCACACCCAGCTTATGGCCAGTTTTTGTTCCTTCCCATTTTATGAATCAGCCTCTGTGTTCAGCGGCTTCATGGTACAAAGGGCTTCCCAGCAAGTGGAGAAAGACACATTTGGAGTTATGTCATCTGTGTATTAAAATAGTTAACTTTGTTGGGGTTATGATGCTGGGAATAATCCTATTTCTATATAATATGACTCTGTTTACTTGCTTACTACCATTGAAATACAGTGCCACTTAGGCCATTCCTGGAAGTTGTCACAATTATGGAAACAATTATTGGCTTCTAAATGTTGTATTGGCCAGGGTTCACTAGACTAACAGAATTCACAGAATGAGTATGTGGAAAAAGGGATTTATCAGATCAGCTTATAGTTTGAAGCAATGTAGTCCCGAGTTCCGACTGCATGTGGAGAGTCGGAGGAACCAGTAGCTGGTTGAGCAGTCTAAGAGCTGGAGTCAGGATCGGAGCAACCACTAATTCAGTCCCAGTCCAAGATGTGAAGATCAGGAAGCTTCGGAGAAACGATGGTGAAGTTTCAGTTCGAAGGGCTGGAGGCCAACCATCTCAGACGAGAGCAGATCAAGAAGCTTTCAGAGAAATGGCGAAGTTGGAGGCCGACGATCTCAGATGAGCGCAGATGCGTTTTCTCGGAAAGAGTCGCGCATCCCTCTACGCGGCTTTCTCCTTCTTTTATCTAAGTCCTGCACCTATCAGAACCCTGCTGCCTACATTTAGGGCAGGACTTTCTGTTTAATCTGCTGTTACATAAACAAATTGTCTCATTGACACACCCAAAGTCACATGATCTTGGGTGTCATGATCCGGTCAAGTTGACAAATTAGATTAACTATCACAAATGGTATAGGCCTTATGTCTAGAGAAGAATGTAGAAGATATCAATCATAGTGCTTCTCAGTATGTTTCCCCTTTCTCCTTTGTACAGCTTAGTACTGGGTGAGGTTGACTTCACTCCCAGTTCCATGAGTGCACTTGGATTGATCTAAACTCCATTTGCCACATAGATTGATGGGGGGGCATATGGCTTCATAATGATCAGCAAAATGGAATTCAGGACATTTGCTTACTGCTTGTGAAGGGGGAAGCTATCTTCTTCCTCTAGCTGCTAGTGCACCTATCTATCAACCAAGAGGAAAGTCAATTTGAAGATAAATTCTACACATGACCAAAGGCAGAATAAAAAAAAGTCACATATACGAGAGAGAGAGAGAGAGAGAGAGAGAGAGAGGAGAGGAGAGCGAGCAAGCGAGCGCAGGGTCCTCGACTGAACTGAATCTGAAATCCACACTACCATGGGACCAGCCTTTCTCAACCAGTTTCTTGGGAGAATTTAGCCCTCATTGCCCTAAGACATACATTGTATGTAATAAATTAACTTCCCTCTTATGCATTTGAATGGTATTATGTACTAGCCTTGGGAGAATTGAAAAATAGCCACTTTCTGTGGTTCAGATAAGAAACTGGTCATAAAAGCAGTTTGACTTTCCAGTTGGATAGGCCCATAAATTATTGTTTAAGCTAGTTTGAGTTTGAGATATCTATTTTTTGAAGCTGAAAGCACCCTGAGTGGTGTAGAGACCAACATCCTTTTGGAGACCTGCTTCTTTCTTGTACTCTATCTATTGGTTCAATTGCAAGTTCAACAAAATTATTAGAAGATCTGGCTCAGCAGGTGCACACTCCTGTAGGTTACCTGCTGAATCTGTTATCTGTTGATTCATTTCTCAGGCATTTAAAAGATGCTAACCAATGATAAGAGGGTCAGTCCATCAGGAAGATATAACAAGTATAAACAAATATGTAATAATAACAGAGACTGAAAATATGTGAAGGAGAAACTGGCAGAATTGAAGGGAGAAATCGAAAATTCAATAATAAAAAATTATATACCATCACCACTATTATCTACCATTTATCCCAGGAATGCAAGGTTAGATTGACATTTGAGAATCAATTAACCATATTACTAGATGATAGGGCAAAGATCACATGATCACCTCAACAGATTTCACAATATCCAGAACCTTTTCATGATACAAACATGTGAACAACTAGGAAAAGAAGAGAAATACCACAATGTGAAGAAAGACATACACTAAAACTAAAACCCCAGAGCTAATACTGGGTAAAGATTGTATAGTTTCCTCCTAAAATCAGGAATAAGACAAGGATGTCCACTTCCACTTCTATTCAGATGAAAAAGAGAGAGCTCAGGAGGCATGCACTCCACAACTGTTGAGGGAAGTTCAAGTTCTCTCTGAATACCTACTGCATCCCTGGTCCCATTCACTGGGACTATAGCAATGAATAAGAGGCCAAAGAAAGAAAGAAAGAAAGAAAGAAAGAAAGAAAGAAAGAGACAACCTGCAAAGTGGAAGAAAATAGTTACAATATAGATATCTGATAGGATCTTATATCCAAAATATATAAAGCATTTTTACAAGTCAACAATAAAATGACAAATAGTCCAGTTTAAAAATGGGCTAAGGTTTGAAATGGACATTTCTCCAAAGATATACAAATGGGCAACATGCACATAAAGAGATATTCAACATCACTGATTATTAGGGACATGCAAGTCAAAACCACAATGAGATACTACTGCCCACCTATTACAGTGGCTAATATTAAAAACAAATGATAAGCATAACAAATTTTTTTGAAGATGCAAGACTCCTTAAAAATTGCTGTTGGAAATGCCAAATGGTGCAGCTTCTTTAGAAAACTTTTTGACAGTTCTTCAGAATGTTGAACATATAGTTACCATATGACTCAGAAATTTCTCTCCTAGGTATATACCCAAGAGAAATGAAAATAAATGTCCACACGAAACTTATGCACAGGGCTGGGGGATATAGCTCAGTGGTTGTGTGCTTGCCTAGCTTCATAAAAACACTATTCCTAATAGCTAAAAATGGAAACAACTCAAATGTCCATTAGCTGATGAATGCATCTATACAATGGAAAATTATTCAGCAATGAAAGAATGAAGGATATATTCTATAACATGGATGAACCTCAAAAACATCATGCATCATGGGAGGAGTGGCACATGCTTATAATCACAGTACTTGGGAGGGTGAGACAGGAGGATCACAGGTTCAAGGACAGCCTCAGCAACTTAGTGATGCCCTCCATAACTTAGTGAGACCCTGTTTCAAAATTAAAAAAATTTAAAAAAATAGGGCTGGTTATAGTTCGGAGGTAGAATGTTCCTGGTTTTAAGACCTAGTACCATACACACAAAAAAAATCATGCCGGGCGTGGTGGCGCATGCTTGTAATCCCAGTACTTTGGGAGGTGGAGACCGGAGGATCCAGGTTCGCGGCCAGCCTCAGCTCTGTCTCTCTCTCCCTGTCTCTCTCTCTCTCTCTCTCTCCCTGTCTCTCTCTCTCTCTCTCTCTCTCTCTCTCTCCTTAGTAAGGTCCTCCACAACTTCGTGAGAACTGGTTTCAAAATAAAGTATAAAAATAGGGCCGGGGGTGTAGCGCGGAGGTAGAATGGTCCTGGGTTCAATCCCCGGTACTGCAAAAAAAAAAAAAAAAAATCATGATGAGTGAAAGAAGTCAGATGCAAAAAAAAACGCATATTGTATTCCTCCATTTATATGAAATGTCCAAAATAGGCCAGTTCAAAGAGACAGAAAGCAGATTGGTGTTTGCCAGGGGCTCGGAGGAGAGGGGAATGGGGACCCTCTGCAAGTGAGTACTGGGATTCTTTTTAGAAGTAGGTAGTGGTGACAGTTGTACAAGTCTGTAAATGTAATACAACCACTGAACTTTTGTATACTTTAAAGGATAAACTGTATGGTATGTGAATGATATCTTGAAGCTATCAAAAAAAGAGATACTGAACAGTTTTACAATTTTGCTTTATCATTTACTATCTCTCAGGCCTCATTAACATTCATGTGGTTGTGAAAGGAACTTTTAAAGGCATCTAATAAGCCAGGCATGGTGGTGCATGCCTGTAATCCCAGTACTTGGGAGGCTGAGACAGGAGGATCACAGGTTCAAGGACAGCCTCAGAGACCTGTTTCAAAAATAAAATAATAAAATAAAATAGGGCTGGGGGTGATGGGGGTGTTGGGGGTGTTTCTCAGAGGTAGAATGCCCCTGGGTTCAATCCCAATGTCAAAAAAAAAGGCATTTAATATATAACCTTCCATTTAGAGAAATGAAATTTCAACAAAATAATTTTAATGAACTTTGAGACTTGTAATATTAGACAAATTAAGCCAAACCATTGAAAGCATGAAGTCAAAAAATAACCTTATGTTTAAAAATGTGTTTCATAACTACAAAGTTTAGCTTTAAGTTTTTTGATAAATTAAAAACATTGAAAAGTGAAAGCTTGTCATCATTGGTGTTTATTTTATTAACTTCAAATGTTATAAAAAGAACTAAAGTAGTTTGTTTGATTTGGCTGAACATATATTAATTACTTAAAAATAAAGCAGTCATAAAAATAGCATGGTTAGAATACCTGGCCAGTGACTTAGAACTAATTGCCAAATATTATTCTGTTGCTCCAACTTTACATTTGTTTTACTGAGGCTTTCTATATTAGTTAACATAAGCTAATGTATATTTCTATCCTATTTTTGACAAATTAAGTCACAAACATGCATTTTCCATGTATCTTAAACGTAGTTAATAGGAACTCTCTTATGTCATATTTTCTAGGAAAAATAAATAGAAACAGAGATTTGTATATAGGGAGTTTACTGTGGAATGGATTCAGGAATAAAAATGATGAGGAGTTAAAGAAGAGAGATTGGACAAAAAGAATTGAACTGTGATGAAATTGCCACAAACAAAACCTGGGTGACTCCCGCAGGGAGATGGGATGACCTTTCTGGGTTTTCCAAATGGCGCCAGAGGACCTGGTTCTCGCACTCCCACACTGACCTGTCACTGGATGTGACTTCCCCTGGGGAGTGGGCAGGGACTTGGGTGAGGAAATTTCTTTCATCTGTGGGCAATTCTTGGGGAGGGATTTGCTATGAGTCAATGAAAATAATTCTAACGGTTGGGGAAATGGGCGTCTTGGTCCTGACAGGGGAATCGGGACAGGATGTCATGGCGTCCAGCACAGTCCACCTCACGGGGTTTGGATCCACTTGCTTTGTACAGAGCATTCACACCAGCAGCATCTAGCTCCTTCCGATTGGTCTCTTTTGGGAAACTGACAAGAGGACAGTGAGTGAGATGAAGTATAGTTACCACTACTGCAGCTGATCTCAGGGCTGTAACAAGCAGTCAACGTCTCCCTTCACTATGACCCATTCTGAATTCTGCTCACCCTTGGCTAGAACCTCTGCTGGTCTAGGTGGCTTACCTACGGGGGTGACCCATACTGCAAGGCTCTGCCATCTAAACCCCTGCTCTGTGGCTTCTTGGGGCAAAGGTGCTGCATTGTTTCTTTACTGGTAAAATTAAACAGGAGAAGCCGGGTGTGGTAGTGCTAACCTGTAATCCCAGTACTTGGGAGGCTGAGGCAGGAGGATCACAATTTCAAGGTCAGCCTCAGCAATTTAGCCAGACCCTTAGCAACTTAGCGAGACCCTGTTTCAAATTTTTAAAAAAGAGCTAGGGGGTGTGGCTCACAGGTAGAATGCCCTCGAGTTCAATCACCAGTACCAAAAAAACAAAAAACAAAAACAAAAAATAGGCAGGAGAATGCACAGAGATGCCCCAGCAGGTGATATGGAGCCAGCCTAGTCTTTCCTTCCCCATTCCATAACAGCAGTCCCTCCCCCAGAAGAACCTTGCTTGTTAGAAATGCAGCCCAAAGCATGGCTTGGTCTCCACATCTGGGCGAGCCAGCACTCAGAGTCCTGCCCTTCCTCTCTGTGTGTCTTGCAGTGTGACTATTGATCTCTCAACGTGTACTAAACAAACTGACATTTCTTTCAAACTGTACCCTCTCCACCTTTCCAGCACAGTGCTGACAACCAGAATATCAGCATAGAATTTTAGAAATGCTGAGAAGTTCTTCAGAAGTGGAGAATGTGTCCAAGAGGCATGTCCTCTTCCCTTATCTCGTGTTGGCTCTCTTCTTTGAGGAAGAAGTTGGTCATGTTATTTCCTCCAAAGGAGTAGCTTAATTTTTAATGGATCAGGTGGGAAACTACATTCCATGTTAACTCTATACCAGTTTTCTCAGAATTAGGCTGGATATTTACTCAGCCAAGATGCAGGAGAAAAATCCATTTTGAGGTATAAAGCCAGTGTCTGTGTCCATGATGTACTGGTTGTTAAATATTTTGACTATCACACCTTCAGTTTGATAATTTAAATGTAAATTATAGATACACAAAGTCAATTAGCTTCTCTGGCGCCAAAAGAAAAGAACCAATCTGGAAACTATTTAGAAATTATTTGACAGCATTGACCTCAAGTTCACCTCTGTTACCGCTTTGGTACACAAAAGTGAGGGTTTTTTTTTTTTTTAAGACAGGCTGTCGGGTTATCCATTTCTTGCTAAATCCAACTTCCTATGTTTAATTTCAGATTATTCTCATCTTCTATCTATCCTAGTCATTGATATGAAACAAAATGCACTTTTGACTCTGACTTTTGTCCTCTATACAGTTTTCAGGAAAATTTTGACAAATGGGCCAACCAAGTAGACTATATGGAAATGAACACATACCTTTTTATCAGCTCTTAAAAATATGTAGACACGCAGTAATGCAAAAACATCACCTCATTTATGAAAGCAAAAGAACAAAGTTAAGCTGGAAAATATTTTTTAAGAATGGTATATTTTAATAGTCTAGAGTAATATATTTATTTTGGTTTATGGATAAAATTTAGGGTGTATAAGAGGAACAGTATGACAATAGAATAAAATAAGAATTCACCTGCAACCTAATTCACTATATTTAATTCATGTTGTGCTTCCCCCCAGTGCACATACTCCATAAAACAAAGCATATGCTTTGCTGATTCCCTCTAAGGTCTGAGGGCCCGGCACATCAATGCTCAATAAATAATTCGTGGCAAACTCATGAATGTGCAAAGATTTTATTGTTCATCTGATATTCCATACCGCAGCCAACTTCTCTCTCTCCTTTCCTTCTTTTTGTTATTGTCTTTCGCCTCTTCTTTCATCTGTTTCTCCTCTCCTTTTGTCTCTTAATCTGTCTTTGGTTTCCTCTGTTCTTCCCTCTTTTCCCTTCTTCTCCCTTTCAGGTAGGTCATGGTAGTAGTTTAGAAGACACTAGAGAATGTTCAGTAGCAAGAAGAGAGCAGAAGGTTTGCACATAATTACATTTTCTTATTTATTTATTTATTTATTTTTGCGGTACCGGGGATTGAACCCAGGGGCGTTTTACCTCCGCGCTACGCCCCCGGCCCTATTTTCTATACTTTATTTTGAAACCGGGTCTCACGAAGTTGCAGAGGGCCTCGCTAAGGAGAGAGAGAGAGAGAGAGAGAGAGAGAGAGAGAGAGAAACAGGGAGAGAGAGAGAGAGAGAGAGAGCGCGAGCGAGCTGAGGCTGGCCGCGAACCCGGATCCTCCGGTCTCCGCCTCCCAAAGTACTGGGATTACAAGCGTGTACCACCATGCCCTATACCTCCTTTTTATACCTTTTCACCAAATTCAGAAAACCCTCAACTTAGAAGATTTTGTTTAATGTTTAAAAAGGGTGTTATCAGCAGGTGTGGTGGCGCATGCTTGTAACCCTAGTACTTGGGAGGCTGAGACAGGAGGATCGCAGGTTCGTGGCCAGCCTCAGCAACTTGTGAGGTCCTCCACAACTTAGTGAGACCTTGTTTCAAAATAAAGAATAAAATAGGGCTGGGGGTGTAGCTTGGAGGTAGAAGGCCCCTGGGTTCAATCCCCAGTACCACAAAAAAAAAAAGGTGTTATCTTGTTGCAAGGTGTCTTGTGTAATCAAGACAAGGAATCCACAACTGAAAACATCGTCATCCTGCCCTTGTCTTGCTGTGCACAATTTCTAAGAGAATCTGAACATTCCCAGTTCCCAGACGGTCTGCGTGGTAGATGATCTGTCTACATTAGTGTTGATCTAAGACTGTAAGACTAACTTCCCATTTCCAAAGATAGAACTGGGAGACCTTTCTCTTTCCTCTAAAGGGCTGGGTTTGCATGCAAGCTAGGAGCATGGAAACAAACTTTAATGCAAATTCCTGACCTTCCCATGGGGAAGAGAGGAGGGGCTCCCCAGAGAGAAGGGGCCTAAGAGGTTGCAGGTTTTCACCACTGTGGACCTGGCAGAGGGGTAGGGGCGGGGTTTTGGGGCAGGCTGAGCACCCCTAAGGGAACCAGGTTCTTCAGATGCACAGGGGAGATCAGTGAGCCTCAGAGTGCTCATGGCCACTTGCCTCAGGCTGTCAGGAGACATGGCTGCTAGGTCTACCCTATTAGCGGGGCCAGCAGGTGTAGTCCTGACCTTTATTAAGTGTAACCAGACATTCAAGAACTGGCTGCCTAAATTCCCAGAAATCATTAAAAAATATATTACGGGAGGCCCATTTCACTTCTACATTTCAAATATAATATTGATGGTTAAATTCAAGCTGACTGGAAAAACAGAGACTCGTCCAGCAGCACAGCAGTTGATAAGGACAAGAAAGCATGCTAAGAGATATAAATTACTCTTTGGGGAACTCCCAGACAGGACTGCACTCTCTATTCATCTCGTCCTGTCTCCCCCTCACTCTCAGACTCCCAGACCTCCACCCCCACCTGCCTCTTTACCCATCCACCACTGCTGTGGGGTCTTAGCCCTGTTCTGTTGTTGTTTAACTGGACAAGTTGAGTGTGTGTGTGTGTGTGTGTGTGTGTGTGTGTGTGTGTGAGAGAGAGAGAGAGAGAGAGAGAGAGAGAGAACACGAACCAGGGACATTCTACCTCTGAACCACAACCCCAGCCCTTTTTTATTTTTTGTTCTTGAAACAGGGTCTCACTGGGTTGCTGAGTCTTGCTACGTTGCTGAGGCTGGTCTTGAACCTGTGATCCTCTTGTCTCAGCCTCCCAAGTACTGGGATTATAGGTGTGCGGCACGATGCCCAGCTGGACAAGTAATCTTGAACAAGTTATTTTGTTGAGTCTGTTTCTTCATCTCTGGGATGGGAATAGTCGTGTCCAGCTCACAGATATGAAATAAGGGGAATAATCCAAGTAAACACCTAATGGGGCCTGGCGTGGTGGCGCACGCTTGTAATCCCAGTACTTTGGGAGGCAGAGACCGGAGGATCCGGGTTCGCGGCTGGCCTCAGCTCTCTCTCTCTCTCTCTCTCCCTGTCTCTCTCTCTCTCTCTACTTAGTGAGGCCCTCTGCAACTTCGTGAGACCCGGTTTCAAAATAAAGTATAAAAAATAGGGCCGGGGGCCTAGCGCAGAGGTAGATCAATCCCCGTTAAATTCTGCGTTCAATCCCCGGTACTGCAAAAAAAAAAAAAAAAAAAAAGACCTAATGGGGGAACTTGTTAGATGCTGGCTACATTTAAAATTCTACTCTCTAAAGAAGAATAAAGTTTATAAGACTAACACTCTCCAACTGCAAACCCAATTCTATTTTCCAGGTGTAAGAAATTTGCCTTATTTCTCAATTCCCTTGATGTGTTCCATCCACACATCATCTGTTATGAAATAAGGGATTTAAATGCAAATATAATTGAACATTTATAGTACAAAACTTATATTTATTTTCAGTTCTTTTTGAAAGATTAGGAAGGAAAAGGAAAAAACTAGCTTTAAAATTTTACATTAGAAGTGATCTCAATTGTAACAAAAATTTTAAGAATGAATTTAGTCTTATTTCCTGTTTAAATACTTCAAATACATTTATGGCTATTTAGAAATGTTATTATCAGTATTTTAAGATTTTCTACCATCCAGTAAGAAATATTTGCCACTTTAATTTTAAAGAATGATATTAAAATAGTACTATGACTATATGGATTATGGATTAGGTAAAGTGCTACTAAATAACTAATCATGTTTTGCCTTACATGTAAAGAATTTTAGCCAAGGCTAATCTTTCTTATTTGTCTTGAAAAGCCAAAGCTGGTCATACATTACAATTCTTGAATCAAATGTAATAGTTGAAGCGTAAAGAAATTTCTTTTTCCTCTAATTACCTACCTTCCATCTTCCCTACCCCACAAAAAGAAACTGCCTTGATGTGTATATTCGGCTTAATTTAAATTATAGATTGTCTTAGCTTTGCATAACACTAAAATGACACATTACTTTTCATATGATAATGAGAGTTAAATTGTCATCAATAACATGTCAAAGCCAGGGCATGATGGCGCACACCTGTAATCCCAGGACTTGGGAACCTGAGACAGAAGGATGGATCCCAGGTTCGAGGTCAACCTCAGTAATCTAGAGAGACTCTCAGCAACTTAATGACCCCTGTTTCAAAATTTAAAAAAATTAAAAAGATCTGAGGGTGTAGCTTGGAGATAGAATGCCCCTGGGTTCTATCCCCGGTACCAAAAGTTAAATAAATAATGTCAAAGCATTTAAGGATTATTAAAGTTTAATACGCTACGATGCCCTGCTTTTAAAAGTGGTTGCCATGTTTCCCTGCTTTAAAAATTGTTCCACTTGATCATAGAGCCTCCTTGTGGGGAATTAACAGTATTTCAGGCTTTCGAATCACAAATAAAATGCTATGTTAATTTTTTCCTCCTTCACATGAGAGGATATGTGGTATGTTATAAAAATATATATATATATATGTGTACTTGCTTGAGGACCCAGACATCCAGAAATCAGCAGGAACTTAACAAATTTAGGACTTACAAACTGCATGTTGTCTCTCCCTTGGCTTGCTTGTCCTCCTTATATCTGAAGACAAAACAGTGTTACTTTTTTTTTTCATTCAAATAGACTCTTATGTTCTTTGAAGAAATAACAAGAAGCTGATTCACAATTGCTTTTACTTTTAAGCTTCCCCATGTAGGGGGATCCTTGAACATGTTAAATTAGGAAGATGGTGGTGGTGTGTGTGTGTGTGTGTGTGTGTGTGTGTGTGTGTGTGTGTGTGTTTTCTTAATCTAGTGGCATTATTTCTCTAATGAGAGAATGTTCCTTTGAGAAGAAAGGTAGCCTTATTCAACAAAGCCCAGCGCCTGGGAGACAGGTGCTACGCATCCAAATGAGCCAGCTCAGTTTTGTCAGTGAACCTGATCTCAAATATTAGAGTCTAGTGGTTTGTGCTTTCTTAACCAGTGATACAGAAAACCCCAGCTGAGGAGTCAGGACCCAGAGAGTAGTAATATGAAAAGATTGTCCTCCACATCTTCACTTATATGGGCAAAACAGAACATTGGATATAAAAATATCTGAATTCAAGAAAGAGGGGTAACATAGTTTGATTTAAAATAAAAAGATAAGCCAGGCGGGGTGGCACATGCCTATAATCCCAGTACTTGGGAGAATGAGACAGGAGGATTGCAGGTTTGAGGCCAGCCTCAACAATTTAGTGAGGCTCTCAGCAACCTAGTGAGACCCTGTTTCCAAATAAGAAATGAAATTGGTCTCAGGGTGTAGCTCAGAGGTAGAATGCCTCTGGGTTCAATCCCCAGTACCACACACACACACACCCTGAAGAAGAAGAAGAAGAAGACGAAGAAGAAGTAGTTAAGACTGGACTGGCCTTATAACTTAATTTTTTCCACATTTTAAAAAACTAGTTAAATACACAACCCAGGCTACAAGGCAGGAAAGCAATATCTCAAGCCAACAGGTCTGAAAAGGCTGAGGGCCCATGGTATTCAGTAAACAGGCAAATGGCAAATGATGTCATTCCCTCTAAGGCCACCTAAGGGGACTTTCTCCTTTATTCTTTCTTCAACACAGATTCCTTGGAATGAGCTTTTGTGATACATATTTATCATTGATTTTTTAAAAGTTGTATATACTTATTATAAAATACAATGGGGTTAATTATTAACAATCGGAGAGCCCCTGTAATTACATTGTTTGTCTAAAATATGATTATTTGGTAGTAATAATATTATTTGGAAAATATCCTTCCAAATTTATTTCAATGAAAGTTTTTTCTCAAAAATGACATCACTCTAAATATACTATTTTATAATGGACTTGTCATTTTTGTGTGTGTGTGTGTGATTCTAGGGCTTGAACCCAGGGGCATTCTATCTCACAGCTACACCACCAACCCTTCTTATTTTCTATTTTGAAACAGGGTCTTGCTAAATTGTTGAGGGTCTCACTAAGTTGCTGAGGTTGGCCTCAAACCTGTGATCCTCCTGTCTCAGCCTCTCCAGTACTAGGATTACAGATGTGCGCCACTGCACCTAGCTTATAAGAGACTTTTTTCTTTAATAAAATATTGTAGATAAAAACAATATAGATGAAAGTTTATATCAATAAACACAGATTGTATAAGAAAAATCAGCAGTTATTGGCTGTTTCTGCAGAACATCATGTTAAGTGCTTTATATGGGTATATATTAGGTTAATTACTCCATCTTTTTGCTTAGGGCTATTTTTCAGTGGTCTTCTCAAGCTTAAAAGACAGACATTAGAGTTCAAGGCAGCTAAAGTGACTGGAATTTGTGGAGCAGAGTATCAGAAAGAGGGGACTTATGTGATGATAGGAAGCCTGTCTTTACAGGACTCCTCTTTGGTGTAAATTTATGGGCTGCACACATGTAGAACAAATCACCATGAGACCTGGGAGACAGAGGCTACTGTGGGACTGAGAGATGAACAGGCATACCTAACATTATACTGGCCGGATGATGTTGGAGCTGTAGTGCAGCCAGCATGGAGAAATTTCACTGAGCACCATGGGCATTCATTGAAGATAACAGGAAAATTACACCTTGGAAGTAAAATACAAGCCCCAAATATCTAGAATACCATGCTGCCTTTTTTCTTTCTTTCTTTCTTTTTCTTTTTTGTGGTGCTGGGGACTGAAACCCAGGACATTCTACTTCTGAGCTACACCCCCAGTCCTTTTTTAATTTTTTATTTTGAAACAGGTTCTTGTTAGGTTGCTCAAATCTGTGATCCTCCTGTCTTAGCCTCCCAAGTACCAGGATTGCAGGCATGGGTCATGATGCCCGGCTCCATGCAGCCATTTTTAGAAAAGAATAAGTTTTCAACATGAGCATATGAAAGAATTTCCAGAATATATCATTAAATGAAAAAATCAATGTGCAGAACGTTTACAGTTTGCTAACTTTTGGGTACAAAAGAAGAAAATAAGCCTTTGCTTGTATTAACATTAAGAAGGAAAAATTAGTAATAGTGGTTGTGCCTGAAAGAGGTGAGGACATGGGAAATAGTGTGACAGATGTGGAGAGAGCCTTTCAATGTATATTTGTTAAAGGGTAGTGTGGCTGAATATAGGATTCTTGGTTGACAGTTTTCTTTTTTCTTTCAGCACTTTGAATATGTCATCCCACTATTCTCTGGCCTCCATTGTTTCTGATGAGCAGTCAGCTATTTATTTTATTGAGGTTCCCTGTCTGTGAGAGTTAACTGTTCTCTTGCTACTTTCAGGATTCTCCTCCCTATTTTTTTTTGTTTTGTTTTTTGGCTTTCAGCATTTTTTACTGTGATGCACCTGTGTGTATCTTTCTGTGTTTATATTACTTGGAGTTCTTGATTTTCTTCGAATGTAAAAATTAATTATTTAAAAAATCAAATTGGGGAAGTTTCCAGGCATTATATCTTCAAATACTTTTTCTGACTTCTTCTCTCTTTTTTTTTTTTTCATCTGCTAATCACATCGGACATCCCTTGGTGCACTGACTGGCGTCCCACAGGTCTTGGAGGCTCCATTTACTTTTCTTCATTTTGTTTTTCTCTGCTGTTCAGACTGGATAATCTCTTTGGAACTATATTCAAGTCACTATTTATTACTTCTGTCAGTTCAAATTTACTTATAGTTGAGCCCCTCTAAGTGAATTTTTAATTTCAGTTACTGTACTTTTTAACTCCAAAATTTCCAGAGGTCTTTTTATGATTTCTGTCACTGGGACAAGGGTTCTGAGGAGAGCCAACAAAAGGGAGATGGACCTCATTTCAGGCCATGAGGGCCCTAGACATCATCACAGGAAGGAATTTAAGAACAGGTCACTGTGAGGCACAGACTGATTTTATTGAGAGAAGGAAAGAAGTACACACTCTGAGAGACAGGGAAGAGCGTGGGTGCTAGAGAGAAGCTATATCTTAACTAGGTCTATATATACATATATATGTAATATATAATATACATATATTACAGGGACATGATATAAGAGTATTGTTGGTATATTAATCATTACCTACTAAGGGCTATTTTCCTTTTCGTTCTTGATGAAAAAATCTCTAATGATTTCCCCATCAGGAGGTTCTGTCATTCCACTTTGTGACATTGGTGTAACATTGAGGATTTGATGGAAGGTATTACACATAGATAAGGTAATCGGATGACCTACTGATGATGTCTAATAATTGATTTAATAGTGTTGTTTGTGATCAAACTTTGTGAGCCTGAACTTTAAATCGTGACTTTCAATCTATGTGAAAGTGGACTTGGAATCTGGACTTTTAATCATGATCACTTTTGTTTTACCCCTCATGTCTCTTTTTTGTCCTACCTCAATTTCTATCACTATTGAAATTCTCTATTGATATATGACTTCTTTTACATTTTTCAGCATAGGTTTTAAAAAAATCTTTGAACTAATATATAATGGCTACTTTAAAATACTTTGTAAAATGTGACATCTGGTCCCTCTCACAGGCAGTTTCTGTTGCCTGCTTTTTTTTTCCTGGACATGGTTTATACTTTTTTTCTGTTCATGTCTCATACATTTTTGCTGTTGCTTTTGTTGTCATTGTTGTTTCAAGTTGGACATTTTAGATTGAGAAAACCAGGGAAAGAGAGAACTGGGGAAAATTATTCTGGAGATATCCTATGGAAACTCTGAATATAGATTCCCTCTTCTTTTCTGGGGCTTATTATTGTTGTTTGCCTATTTATTTGTTTAGTGACTGGCTGGACTATTTTAGTGTGAAGCCACTGGTGTTTCTTCTCAGCATAGCCTTGGGTATGCCCACAATCACTCTCAGGTAGCAGTGATTTTAGTAGGAATTTCTGTCTCTTTTCCTGATCACACCTAGTGGCTAGGTGTCACTAATTTCTAGCTAATTTCTCTATTGTTACTGATAATGCTCTGGGGCATAAATTATTCCATGGTCTGATCCAATTGCATGGGTAGTTTTTGAGGTTAGGGTTAGCCCTTGGGAGGGCTCTTCCTAGCTTTCTCTTCTCCTGCTTCTCTCTACTAATCTAGCTGGTCTGTGATTTAGCTTTTTTAACTCTTAGGAAGCTACCAGCCTCCTTTTAATTGTTTACCACTAAGATTCCATTATTTCTGAGAATTTCTTTTTTTTTTTTTGTGGTACTAGGGATTGAACCCAGGGGCATTCTACCTCTGAGCTACACCCCCAGCCCTATTTTTTTATACTTTATTTTGAAACAGGGTCTCACCAAGTTCCGGAGGGCCTCACTAAATAGCTGAGGCTGGCCGCGAACCCGGATCCTCCGGTCTCAGCCTCCCAAGTACTGGGATTACAAGAGTGCGCCACCACGCCCGGCTTGAGAATTTCTTTAGACTTAAACTTCTCCCTACTCTGCTTCAAATGAAGTTAGTTCCTTTGGGGGGAACTTCAGAGGTCTCTGTTAAAGGCCTGTCTCTATAGCTGGGCAGACTCTCTGAGCCAGAGCTCTGAAGCTGGGAGCAGGGACAATGGCTGCTTCTTTAGTAGTGACACCTTGCTTTAGGAGCAGGGCACTAGGTGGGAGTGAGGTAGGACAGAAGACAAAAGTAAGAATAGGTAGAAAGGAGGCATGAAGGATAAAACAAGAGTGGCCATGATTAAAAATCCAGATTCAAAATCCACTTCATGCAGGTGTGGTGGTGCATGCTTGTAATCCCAGTACTTGGGAGGCTGAGACAGGAGGATCGCAGGTTTGCGGCCAGCCTCAGCAACTTGTGAGGCCCTCTGCAACTTAGTGGGACCCTATTTTAAAATAAATAATAAAATAGGGCTGGGGGTGTAGCTCAGAGGTAGAATGCCCCTGGGTTCAATCCCCAGTATTGCAAACAAAACAAAACAAAACAAAACCAAAATCCACTTCACATAGATTAAAAGTCCAGACTTAAAGTTCAGTCTCACATACTTTGATCACAAACAACTCTATTAAATCAACTATTAGACCTTATCCGTAGGTCATCAGATTACCCCACACCTTCCATCAAACCTTCAATGTTATACCAACATAGTATTGTTTAAGCTCACAAAGTGGAAAGACCGAACCCCATAATGGGGAAATCATTAGAGATTTTTTTTTAAGAACAAAAAGGAAAATAACCCCTAGTAGGTAATAATTAATATATCCAACAATACCTTACTAGATCATGTCCCTATAATAATAGATTTTACATATATATATATGTGTGTGTGTGTGTGTGTGTGTGTGTGTGTGTGTGTGTGTATAAAGAGAGAAAAAGAGATATATGTATGCCTAGTTAAGATATAACTAGTTAGCATGTTTCTCTCCAGAACCCACACTCTCTACCCTGTGTCTCAGTGTGTGTACTTCTTCTTTTCTTCTCTCAATAAAATCAATCTGTGCCCCACTGTGACCTGCCCTTAAATTCTGTTCGGTGATGACATCAGGGACTCTCATGGCCTGAGTAGAAGTCCCTTTTGGGGAACCTCCTCAGGACTCTCATACTGGTGACAGGAGCAGTAGTTTTGTCTTCCCAGCTCACCTATCCTGGCATAGAGCCTCAGTTCTACAAACAAACTGGGATGAGGACAGTCGTGGCCCCTGCATTTTCAGCAAAGCACAACTGGGTAAACCATCTGTCCTGGGAGTGGGGGTAAGTGGAAGAAGAGAAGTCCTAACTTCTTGGATACACTCACCTGGAATTGAGCGTCTATACTTCCCTGGAAAATACCACAGTCCTTGACTGGGAGCTGGGGCAAGAAGGAGCCCTGTGCTCTCAGCTATACCCACTTGGAATAGAATTTCTTTCATGCTGGGAGCAGGAAGAGAGAGAGAGAGTGGGATATAATTCAAATGCCACTGATTCACTATTCTGAGTTTAAGTAGATTATCTGGAATAAACATTTCTTCATTCTCTGTATGCCCTTAGATCAATTTCAGGAGATCACAATCAGTTGTTTTTCAAATAATTTTCATCAGTTATCCTCATTTCGCTGAGGATCAGGTCCACTGAGCTCCTCACTGCTATTCCAGAAGGGGAACCCCCATTGGATATTTTATGTGCCATTTTGATTTATTGGTCCAACAGTATAACACCATATCAAATAATAAAAACTTTGAAATATTTTTTAAAGCAGCCCAAGATAGCCTCGTGGGTATGGCCGCAGCCCTCTACATTTGAGATGGAAGGATGATCCTTCTGTGTCCAGAGAGGGGCTCAAGTGGCCATCCTTTGGGCTGAAGTGCTGCATCCTTTTGGGCTGAAGTGGAGGATAATTACGCAACAAGCTGTGGATGTAAGACTGGAGACGTATTGACGGATGTCTCCACAGACACCAGTGTGAGTGCATGACCTCTGAGGACTGATGTTCACCAATGCCTGGGTACCAAATAAGTCCTTAGACCCTAGATGTTGCTATCTTAAATTTTTTTCCACCTGGCAGAATAGGGGGTTGGGGAAAAATTGTGTTGCAGAAAAATCATGACCTTCTTTGTGTTCTTAAAACTGTGGATAAGGACTTAGATCAACTATAAAAATGCAAGCAATTCTTGTGAAGCGTTTGGCTGGAAGGGAGAGAAAGATGGGGCAGGGATGGATGAGGATTTTTCCTCTCAAGTGAGAAATTAAAGCAGGCTTAAATGCTCACAAGAGGGATCTGGTTCAGCCAGAAGGCTAAAGATAGTTTGTTAGGTTTGGTGGCTAAAATATGAAGATAATCGTATATCTGGTGGTATCTATTTGTGTGGCAACCTAGGAGCAAAGGTCATCTTCCAAAATGATAGGTTGGTTAAATGTTTGAGTGGAGAATGTTTGAAAGGTCACAAAATTGGGAAAAAGAGTGAGATGACAAGTGAAAAGGCTCAAATTGCTGGGCAGCAGGTTGCTGGGCAAGGTACAAGGACCACACGAAGCTACGGATCTGGGTGCAGAGGGTGTTAACTGATGTGACTCTATAATTGTTTTTCTCTGACTGTGCTTATCTGCTCTGGAGCAGGGATGAAGAAGATGGATAGTTGGGGTCATCATCCCAATGGTTGGGCTTATTCTAGAAAATAACTGCTGAGAATCTCTTCATATATTTAAAAACCACACATCTTATATTCTCCAAATTAGATCTTTTCTTTTAAACTTTTTTTCCTTTTGTACTGGGAATTGAACCCAAGAGAGTTCTACCTCTGAGCTACATCCCCCCAGCTCTATTTCATTTTTTATTTTGAAATGGGGTCTCACTAAGTTGTGAAGGGCCTTTCTAAGTTGCTGAGGTTGGCCTTGAACCTGTGATCCTCCTGTCTCAGCCTCCCAAGTACTGGGATTACAGGTATGCTCCACACCTGGCTTTTTTTCAATTTTATGGTGTCTATTTTCCCATCCCTTTGACAGCTGTCCTTATCTTTCTGGGTTCTTTTCTAGGTTTCCCACTGTCTTTTACAAATGAGAGAGGCCATGGGGTTTAGTGGTTAAGGAAGGACTTCTAGCAACTATCTGCCAGGTACAAATATTGCAGTTAGCACTTCATAGCTGTGTGACATCAGGCAAATTATAAATACCTTTATGCCTTAGTTTTCTCATCTGTAAAATGGGGAAGGATAATAATAGTACCCACTTCATAAAGTTACTCTGAAGGTTAAATGAGTTAATTGATGTACATACTCTACCAACTATTACTTGTCGCTGTTTTTGTTGCAACCCAAACGAAATACTGGACCTGGGAGCAGAATGAAACATGAAGGATTCTATTCTGGCCTTTACATATTATGCAATATTTAGTGCATGTGAACATTTCATAGCTTCTCTGCCTCTTTTTCCACTAAGTTACGTAAGTGCACACTCATGGTAAGCTTGAGGAAACGTCTAAGTCTTTGAGAGTCATTCTTTCCCAATCTTTTATTCAAGACATTGATTTCTAAGTATTTACACGGGACCAGATTGCTTGTTGACCTTTATCTTCATATCTTTTGATAATTCACCTTTTGAAAACCTCTTCTGAAAATGCTGCACCTTTTCTTTTCCTCAAGTAAACTAAAGAGTCCTGGTTATGGATGATTCTTATAAAACACAAGGTTCTCAGATAGGCTGTAAGCCCTCTGTAGGCATGAACGGTGACTTCTACCTTTTAGTAGCATTAGCAGCAACGAAATTGCCTTATGTAGAATGGAAAAAGGAAAAATGGTAATTGCTGATGATGGCAGTGGTACCATAACTTCTCATCCTTGGTTTTCCCACCCATAGACTTTTGAAGGGGACACAGGAGGTAGAGAAGGGAACATGGTGCTCTGAGGCCAGACTACAGTGCAAATCCTAGTTCTACCACTGAATAGTTGTATAGCCTCAATTACACACACACACACACACACACACACACACACACACCACTGTAAATTTCTCAGAAACCTACTAGCAACTTTCTCTTTCCCCTCCCATTACTGCCAACCATGACTCTGAGAGCCACAAAAGATGGTCTCTCTCACAAGCCATTCCTTTCCTAAAATTTCCTTCTACTGGAGAGGTAGGGGGGATTGGTTTCTTTCTGTAAGTCCATCAGGCCATCACCCTCTGACTTCCAATCTCGGCATTCCCCTTTGCTCACCAGGCAGTGTTATTCCACATCATGTTTTTCTTTCAATACCTTCCTGCAGTTCTTCTCAGGATATACCCTACTATGCAACATGTCACCCCTTCCTGGACAATCTCTCACTCCCTTCCTGCCCTTTGTTCACAATTGCTGAATTCCTATTCTATAATAGGTTTCATAACTTTGTCATTTCTTCCTAAATCCTGGAAGTGACTTCCATTTTCTCACAATGCCAAAAAATACACTTTTTTGGCCTTTAACAAGCAGTGTTGCAGATATATGTTGTGTTAGTTCTGTGGCACTGTCTGCATATGTTTTATGAAAATAAATGCTAGAGAGGAGTGATTATCTCATCTACTTCATACTACACTGAGTGCAGCAAAATATACACAGATAATTTACAAACTTCTGATTGCGATGATAGCCAGAGAAGCAAGAAAAAAAATGAAAACATCTTTTGCTCTGATAGGAATCATGTATTTCCATCTTTGTTTACAAAATAATGACATACACCCACCTGTCACACACAGACTAATACACTTAATAAACATCTTTAAATACTTTACAAGAAAATAATACTAGCTATTTCACATTAAAATCTTCATATGACAGCTGATGTCTTTTCTTTCTTTCTTTCTTTCTTTTTTTGCAGAACTGGGGATTGAACCTAGGGGCATTCTACCTCCGAGCTATACCCCCAGCCCTATTTTTTATTCTTTATTTGGAAACAGGGTCTCACTAAGTTGTGGAGGGCCTCACTAAGTAGCTGAGGCTGGCTGACAACACAGATCCTCCTGTCTCAGCCTCCCAAGTACTGGGATTACAAGCGTGCACCACGACGCCCGGCAGCTGATGTCTTTTCATACCTAGTTTAAAGTACTTAGTTAAGGATGTGAGATATTGAAGAGGAGCACAAAGGAGGAAAGAAATGAGGGAGAAAATAGAAAGGGATCTTTTAAAATTCTGAGTAAATGATTCTGTTACGGTGGCAATCAATGTGAGCAAGTTTGCATACACAAATCCTGAATTGTGCTTTTGAATTAGTGTAAAAGCATCTTGGATTTTGCATGATGCTGAAGATATTTTTAGTTTGCTTGAGGCACCTCTCCAACTTAGGCCTGTGTTTTAATACCCTCTTCTGTATAATAATCTCATGCCTGCTGTTTTCTAATAAAGATTACAATATCTTAGACAAGTGGTGTCTCTAAAGCAGCAAACAGCTATTAAAAAACAACAACAACAACAACATACCCAAAGCTCCAAATGTAGGGGAGTAGGATCCTCTTAGAAAGCACTATGGCTATTCCAAGAATGTGGCCACTGCTCAAACGATTTACAGAATTACTCTTTGGAATCACCTTCAGTTAGCTGAAAGCCAATCTTGTTACTTTGTAGCATCACTCACCTTATTCAAACAATTTGACTTCAAATCACAGTTTGGGCTGTATCAAAAGAAATCAAATTTACATCAAAAGACAAATGTTTTATCCTATGAAAGTTATTTTTTTTAATGTAAAAGCCTTCTGAGAGTGGAATCCCAAAAGTTAGCATAAGCAAGAGTAATAGGTTAGAGTAACAGTAAGCCAAATTTCCCAAGGCAGGTCATTTTGGGGGTAAAACGGGGGTGGAAGGGACATTAATTTTTATGTGTAATCTTGGAATACTTTTTAAGCAGCCATATTTATGTTTATATTTCCATTTGCCCTTCAGATGGTTAAATTTTATATAGTAATAAACCACATTCTCAAAATCCTAAAACGGTTTAAAATAGGGTCCGAATTTAAAATTTCCCACAGATATCATAAGGGTGGGGGAGATGTGCACCGGTTTGTGTAAGGATAAGAATTTTCTGCTCCCAAACCTAAGCCCCTGAAGCACGTGTCAGAGGCGCAAGTTCTAGAATTTACCATTTTGTTGAATGCTGGTGATTTAGAGGGGCCTTCGAGCAGCTCCGAGGGGCTCCATTCTTTCCTGAAACTCTACGTATTTGAAGAAATACTGGTTGCATCCAGTGTTTTTTTGTTTCACAGTGCGATTCCTGTAATATGAGCTTATCAGTAATTGTGAATTTTATTTTTGTCACTTTTTTTGCACTTACAGTTCACAATGCTTGGTTGTGTGGCTTAAGATTGTTTTAATTTTGCATTTTACATTCCTTTTGGCACTTTTGAAGGAGGGGGAACTGTCTTTTTATGATTTTTGGAGGAAGTGGTAACCCTCCCCTCTGTCTCTTTAGTTTTAAACGTTTGGCTTTATGAACTCCACGGTTCTCCCTGGAATCCCGTATCATTAAATGAAGGGGACGGAGATAGGCCCTCACAAGCTGTCCATCCCAACCCTTCTTAGAGGCTGGTATCCCCAGCTTCGGATTTAGGCTGTTTGGTCAGTACCGTCACAGGTTCTGGCGGTCCCTCCTTGCAGAAAAGCACAACTGGGTTTTTGCGGGCCCACATGGCCATGTCCCCTCCCGCCCCGCTGGTCGGGTTGGAAGAGGTCAGCCTGCTGCAAGCCCCCAGCCGGTTGGCGTAGCGGTTTCGAAGGGGATTGCGGCTTCTGGTCTGCAGACCCGGGCCCTGGCTGGGCAGGAGAGCGTCCACATTCCTAGTCCGGTACCCCTCTTCGCGGTTGCGCCCTAGGAGCATCGAAATGTTAGGGTTGCGGATGGCGTAGATGACAGGGTTGATGGCCCCGTTGGCCCAGGTCAGCCAGACAGCCACCACGTTAAGGAGCGAGGGGCCCTGCGCCGCCTGGGCCTGCCGGGCCGAGGCCAGCAGCACCAGGAAGCAGTAGGGGCCCCAGCAGCAGATGACGAAGACGATCATGATAAGCACGGTGGTGGCGGTGCGCACCTCGCTGAAGAAGCGCAGCACCCGCGCGTAGGTGGTCACCGGTCGCACCCGCACGTCCGACAGGCGCACGGTCTTGCAGATGTGGTAGTGGCAGAAGCACATGAGCAGGAAGGGCAGCAGGTAGCAGGCCACCACCAGCCCCACGCTGTAGGCCGCGCCCAGCTGCGCGGGGTCCGGCGAGGTCCGGTAGAGGCAGCCGTGGAAGCTCTGCGCCGCCGCGGGCTCCCGGGGCGCCCCGAGCAGCTCCCAGGGCAGGGAGAAGCCCAGCGCGGCCAGCCAGGCGCCCGCCAGCAGCTGCAGGGCGCGGCGCCGGCCGATCTTGTCCCGCGGCGGCCGCACGATGGCGCAGTAGCGGTCCAGCGAGATGAGCGCCACGCTGAGCGTCGACACGATGCCGAAGCAGGAGCTGAAGAAGCGGCTGGCGGCGCAGAAGCCGCGCCAGGGCCCCGCGGCGGCGGCGGGCGCCGAGCCGCCGGGCGGCGTGAACAGGTCCAGGAAGGCGGCGGGCAGGCAGAGCAGCGCCGTGAGCAGATCCGACAGCGACAGCGACAGGATGAAGGCGTTGGTGACGGTGCGCAGCTGCCGGTGCTTCACGATCACCCCCATCACCGCGCAGTTGCCCAGGCTAGACAGCAGGAAGATGAGCAGGAGCACGAGCGCCTGGGCCGCCACCGCCGCCCCGTGCGACAGCAGCGGCGCCGCCTCGGGGCCCAGCGCCGGCCGCCCCGCCGCCCCCGCCGCCCGCGCCCCCGGCCCCGGCCCCGGCCCGCCGCTCAGGTTCCCCAGCGCCGCGGAGGCCACGGTGCTGAAGGAGAGCGCCGCCGCGGCCGAGGGCGCGCCGGGCTGCGGGCTGCCGGGCCAGGCCATGCTCACGGCTGCGCGGGCCGGCGGCGGCTCCTCCATGGGGCCCCGCGGCGGCCGCGGGTGTGCGCATCCCGCACCGGGAGGCGGCGGCTGGCCGAGGGCGGCTCGGGCCGGGCGGCGGCCGCGGCGGGGAGGCGGCGCCGCCGAAGGGGTGGCGGTCGCCCGGGACCCGGCTAGCCTTTGACGTGGGTTCCAGGCGTTGCCGAGGGAACCGCGTGTTTACGCAGGAGCGCGGGGCGGGACGCCAGCCCAGTACCCCAGAAAAGCCGGCCCCCGACGCCGCCCCCCCGAGGTGCTCCAGCCGGGGTCTGGCTGCTGACCGGCCAGGGAAAGCCAGACCCGCCAGCGCACAACTGACCAGATTCAACAAAGGTTCACTCTCCCTCTCCCCTGGCGGGCACAGTGGTCCTGCAGGGAAACCTTCGTGATGGGGCTTTGCTTCCCCTTCCCCGGTGTTTTGTTGTTGTTGTTTTTGCTGTTTGCTTTTGGTCTCGGGTTTTGTTTTTTGTTTTGTTTTGTTTTGTTTTGTTTTGTTTTTGCAGGTAGGAAAAGAATCTAGAATTTGAATTGAAAAAAATATACATTTGGAGATCTTAAACTTGGGGGCGGGTAATTTAAACCACCTGTTCTCAACTTGAGCGTGCAACAGAATCACCTAGAGGGCGTGTTAAAACTCCAGTGACTGGGCCTCAGTCCGAGTGTCAGATGATGTAGGTCTGGGGAAGTGCCCAGGAATTTGCATGGGTGGTGATGATGGTGCTGGTAGAAGGGTCACTGATGTAGTGAGCTCTTATTAAAATACAGATTTCCTGGCTGACTCCCAGCATTCCTGAAGATGGGCTCCTGATTCTAAACCTGTCTTGGATTCTAAAACTCTGAGGAGCTAGGATATGGATTTTGGAGGTTAGCTGTCACTTCCTTTTCAGGGGCCTGGACCTCAGGACCATGCCTGGCTAATGCGTGGGGAGAGGGGATGGAGAGGTGTTGATTCCTTGCTCTGCTGGCATCCTTCATCTGATCTCTAGAATGTGGTCTATTTTGAGTCTAAGGTGCTGCCAGCCAGGCAGTCACCACAGATGCAGTTGCAGATACCTGTGCAGGAACAGGAACGGTGTTTCTGCCCCAGGAAGATGCATCTCAAGGTTCTGGGCCTGGCCTCAAGGAGGAAAGTGTGATTAAACCTTCAGGTTAACCCTGGGGCTCTTCTCTAAAGCAATGGCTTGCAAAGCATGTGGGCCAGCAGCCTCAGCATTACTTGGGAACTTTCAGAAATGCAAATTCTCATGCCCCACCCAGATCTGTTGAATCTGATACTGTAGGGGAGGCATCCACCCACTTGTGTTTTAGCAGGTCCTCCAGGAGATACTGATGCACAGTCAAGTTTGAGAAACACTGCTCTAAAGAATGGCTACCATGCTTGTAGGTCTTAGAGTCAATGATATTAATGCTTTGAATGCTTATTTCAGTGAAATAAAATATCCAACTGGAAATTCAAAGTCCAAATAGAAGTACATTTAAGATGCTGAACTAAGGACTGGGTTTCTCAGCCTCAGCATTATTGGCAATTTTAGCCCTATAATTCTTTGTAGTGGGTGGCTGTCCTATGCATTAGGATGGTTAGAAGCATCCCTAGTCTACCCATGAAATGCCAATAGCACCTCTCCCAGTTGTGACAACTAAAAAAAGTCTCCAGAGATTTCCAAATTCCCCTTCAGGGCAAAATCAACTCTAGCTGAGAATCTCTCAAGACAAAAATATAATTATTATAAATTCATTTATTTAGCAAACACAATCTTCTAACATTATGCTGTTTTTAGGGAACAATAAGGATCCTGGCTGAAAAATGCTTAAATTCTTAGGCAAACACAAATACATTACAGGGTGATAGTTGTTAAAAAAATGAGTGAAATTCTATCCTAACTCTTCCTAGGATAACTGTTGAAGATTTTGTACAAGAGGTTACATTGAACTCTCCTCCTCAAAAACAAAACAAGAAAAAAGGGGGAGGAGATTTGATGCATGTTGAAGTGAGCAGGGTCTGAATCCTACATTGCATGGGGGTGGGAGTAACGGGGGAAATAAATGACCGAAATTTATTGGGGCCCTTTCATAAAAGGCTTGGCATGCCATGGAGACTGGACTTCACTGCGGGAGGAAGGGGTTAATGGCACTAGCCATTGGAAGAATTTAGGCAAAAGAGGGCCATGAGGAAATGTATAGTTTAGAAAGACAGGAGTGGCTGCTTCCTTTCTTGTTTGCCTCAGTGTCCTCTATTCTGTTAGTTTATCCTTTCTCACCTGCCTTAAATGCTGGAGTCCATCAAGGCCCAGTCCTCAGTTCTCCATCTCACACCCAAGGCTTGGGAGATTACATATTCTGAAATCCAAATTAGATCTCTGGCCCCAACCCCCATATCTTGCTAAGGCACCTCAAATTCAACAAGAACAAGATGGAATTCACGATCCTCCTCCCATTTCCCTTGAAAACCTTGGTCCTTAATATTCTATATCTGAGAAAACGGCACCATCATCCATCCAAAGTTTCCATCCAAAACCTTAGGATTCTTTCTTGATAAATCCCCCCTCCTCACCACCAGCCCATGTCCAACTCATCACCGAGACCTGGGATTTACTTGCTGAGTGTCTTTGTGTCCATTTACTTCCTCTGTCACTTTGTACACCACCTGAATCTTAGCTCTCATTCTCTCTCCTTTGGACTACTGCTGTCACCTCCAACAGGTCTCTCCAAATCCAGTCCCTCTTCCAAACCACAGGCAAAATACTCTTTAAAAACAAAACAAATTTGGTCATGCCATTCACATTTAACACTCACCCACAGCTTTTTCCATTTAATTTAGGCCCCCAGTCATTAGTATTTCCTACAAGGCACTGCACAATTTGACCTCTGCTTCCTCTCTAGTCTCATAGCTACCACTTTCCTTCTTTTTTTGTTCCACTTTAGTCACACTGACTTTTTGTAAGCTCCTTAAACCTCCCATCTTATGGCATTTGCATTTGCTATCCCCTCTGCCTAAAATCCCCCCAATTCCCTAGTATCCTTATCTCCATAAGAAGGTTGGTGCTGGGGGAAGTCTTCCTTGTCTGACACCCTTCCCCTCCCCACAGTGTTGGATCATGTTGCCATGTTTCACTGCACTCCTTTCCACCTGTAGCATATGACCACTCTCTATAATTGTTTTTGTGATTATCCCCATTTGGCTTTTTATTTATGTCCCCAGTACCGATGCTCTAGCAAACTGCTAGATATACAAACTGCTGATAAACTAAATGTCTTTAGCGACTATAGGAAGAGAATCTGGAAGCCGGGAGACCAGTTAAGAAAAGGCATTGCAATAGCCCAGGTAAGAAATGAGAATCCGCAGCAAGCATTCACAATGAAGAAGAGGAAGAGCTTTTAAGGAGATAACGTATGGATTAAGGTTCTTTGGATATAAGCCACACAAACAGTGAGAACACTGGTTCAAGTAAGCAAGAGAAGAAATTCCTGGGAGAGACAGAGGAAACAGCCAGGCCCCAGAACAAGAGAAGTCTGTGGGTAGAGAGAGCTGGAGGTGACTGAGGGTCCTCGTCAGGGCACCCTCATCTTTCAGCTTCAACCAATTGTCGGCCCTTATGTCCTTTCTCAAGATCCTAGGTCCTGGGGAGAGGGTCTGATTGGTGTGCCAGCTTCCTGGCAGTCCCAGCAGGACCATGTGCAGGGGATGGATAGTTTTCCAAAGAAAAGGAGAGTGTTGTTGAAAGGAATGATTTTGCTCACAGCTACATGAGCACCAGCAGAGAGGACAAAGGGTGTGTTATGAGGGGCCAAGGATTAAACCCCAAGTTCCTAACTTGGTGGATGGTGGTGCCAAGTATCAAGTTGGGGGATGTGGGAAGAGGGGCACACTCTACAGGGAAGATGTTTGGTTTGTAGTGAATCTGCACTGTGGATCTGGACCTCAGGATTTACAGAGTTGGGAGTTGTCAGCCTTTCATGCCATGGGCATGAATGGGACAGCTAAGGGACAGGATATTGAATGAAGTAATAAAGAAACCATGGGAAGAATGCTAGGGAGGAGTAAAAACTATGACACAGTTGGCACAAAGCTAGGCAAGTGAGAGAGTTAGGAGGCACACTGGTCTTTTGAGAAGCTGGCTGTCATGTGTTTTTTGTTTTGTTTTCAGTGAAGAGGGTAAGGCGATGTTCTCAGTCTCAGGAAAGCTGCTTGTGCTCTCAAAGTCAGCTCTGTCTTTTACCTGAAATATAGGCTTTTCGTGTATTTCAGAGCTAAAAGAAGTCTCCAGGTTAGGAGGGCTCACCTAAAATTCTGGGCCCAAACAGGCAATTAAAATAGATTTGTTAATAAGTTTTACTACTCAAAGTGCACTTCCTATACTAGCAGCTTTAGCATCACCTGGGAGCTTGGCGGAAATGCCCCACCCCAGGCTTAATGAATGAGCTCTGCATTTTAAGATTTCCAGGTGACTCATACACACATTGGCATATGAGAAACACTATCTTCAGGAGCATGTGGCTTTTGAGGGTTGAAGAGAATGGTGATCCAACTCCCATGGTGTCTAGAGGTCTTGGAGCAATAAGCAACGCAAGTTCATGGTGAAGGAGAGATGGACCTAGCCCATACAGTTGCAGCCCCAGGTAGGTGCAAATGGGGCCCAGGTACTAACCTAATGGCCTTGGGAGCCTCACTGAGTGGCTCTGTGGGTGAGTTCAGTACTAAGGAGGTGACAGCTCCTGCTCTGATATGTATCATACTCAACTGCAAGGAGCAAGCAGTGTCCGCCATGGATTGCCTAAACCCCGTGGTGACCATCAGACCTGACAAGCCAAGCACAGTTTCCAATGAGCAATGAAGCAGAAACCTGACAGCAGCTGAATAGCAAGTGGAAGATGAGAAATGTGTCCAATGAACAGAGAGTTCACAATCTAGATGCCTGAATACAAAGGCAAGGAGTTAGGGGTGACAGCAAGCTAAAGGAGGAGGGACAAAGCATGATTCATTCTGCTTGTGATAAGCACGTTTAAATACTTAGGGTAAGAAACCAGAGAGATGAAGGAGGTTGGAGATACTTGAGTCATTTGGTGAGGTTATGCTGTTAGCGAGATGGGATGGGGTAGAGGTGAGCAATATTTAGGATCGACAGGGTTTGTGGCAGACTAGACATGCGGCGGTGAGAGGAGTAGTTGATCTCTATAGAGTTTTTGACTCCAAGGGAGACAGAGCAAAGTACAGAACAGTATTTATTGTATTGCAAGGGTTGTCTTTAGTTTAGCTTAGAATTTAGGAAGAGTTAGGTAATAATTTTTAATGTTCAAGAAATATAACATCATCATTAAAGTACTATATCTTAAATAAGTTCTGACTGTCCTATCTTGGAGGAGGAAGAAGTGTAGTACAAAAACAGTGGAGTTCGAGTCAGAAGTCCTTGATTTGCAGCCTCTACAATGACCTTAGGAGAGTTATTTTACATGGCTGACCTGGGTCTCCCGCATGTGTATTAATTGGGTAAACAGGGGCATACCATAGTCTGCCCTGGTGCCACTGATAAGGGGTGCACTGTCTGTGGAGAATTTTAAAACAATAATACAACTGACTAGAAATCATCTGCTTATTTATTATCATAAAGAACCGACAATTCTAAACAGTGTCAGGAATAAAAATCCCACCTTTGGTAGCCATGTGATACTAATATGCATTTCATACTGATTTCATTAAAACAGAGGATGTGGCACACTGTAAAATGCCACAAAGTGTAACTTTTTTTTTTTTTACATTTTTTTTTCAGTGCCGGGGATTGAACCCAGGGCGTTCTACCTCCACAATACACCCCCGGCCCTATTTTTTATACTTTATTTTGAAACCGGGTCTCACGAAGTTGCGGAGGGCCTCACTAAGGAGAGAGAGAGAGCTGAGGCTGGCTGCGAACCCGGATCCTCTGGTCTCTGCCTCCCAAAGTACTGGGATTACAGGCGTGCGCCACCACGCCCGGCCAAAGTGTAACTTTTAAAGAATGTATTTTTTCAAATGAAAATGACTTGTGAAATTTGGACAGAAAATAATGGTTCTGTTTTCATTTATTTAGTTTTTTTAAAGCACAGTAAATCTCCAAATCTGTAAAAAGTTTTTGTCACATATAACTTTGAGTTAGTTATAGTGTTATTTTTTTGATTTGAGGTAAATGATTTCTTTGCCACAAAATTTTACAAAGACTGAGTGAAAAACATCTTAACTATTGTGTAATATGGAAACAGAAAAGATTAACTTTATAACTTTTCTTTTGGTCAGGTAATTAAACCACAGACCTAATAATTGGATCAATACTGACTTGCTGGCAGTAAAACCAGTTAAATGAATTAATTAATAGCTTTTGTGTGCTCAGAAATAAAATACTATTACCTACCTCACAAAATAGTCTACTGAATTCTCTGAGGGCATCACATGTTAAATGAGAACATTTTAGTGCTTCAATTTATAACTAATAATGATCAAATATTTTTAATAGGCTCACAGACAAGTATTAACTAGCAAGAGTGCCAGTAGTTAACATTTCTTTCATGCTTTAAATCTACGGAGCACCCAGTTGATAGTTGATAGAGTAGGGCACTCATTCCACTGTAACAATTTTTTGAATAATTTCGACTATGTATCTGCACTTCAATAATGTTAAATATTTTATATGTTAAATGTTAAAGCTTTAATAATGTTAAAAGCTTTAACAAGGCTGGGGTGTAACTCAGTGGCAGAGCACTTGCTTAGCATGAATGAGGCCTTAGGTTCAGTCCCCAGCCCATGCGTACATACACACAGCCTTAAAGAGATGGCAAAAGCCTGACTACTAGTTGGCCTCCTCAGCATCAGTTTATGACATCTCAGTGCCTGTGGGTGGAGAAACCCTGTTTGCAGCTTAAAGGACATCCCAGCAGCAGCTGGAACAATGCCTTGTCAAAGAAGCTGGCCACCCGATCCTTCCCAGGCCCCAGATGCTACGTGTTGAGTGTCTTGTAATAATCTCTCTCCTTTATATGCCTCTTATAGAGAGGGCTTTAGTTTACTCAAACTAAAATAATGAACTTGTGAAGTTCATTGTTGAGAGGGCTACGAATTCAGATATTCAAAGAACTTTTAAAACATAATATTGTAGTAATTACCACAGAGTAATATTTTTAAAGTAATTAAAGTTTTATTTTACCTAAGAGGTTAATAATTAGAAAAAGTTTCTGAATTTTGGGCATGTTGTATGCTACACATAAGTAATATAGCAAAATACATGTGCAAATATGGGGAATGAAGCCTCGTAGCCATGGTATACTATTTTAGAAAAAGTGGAAAGTAGCTCACATATAAAATTGGATAGTGGTTATTACATAATTTAGATGAAATGTTAGTTATAGATAATAATTACTTTAGAAGGAAAGCCCTTGAAAGCCATGGGCAGGGTCACTTGAGAAGAAACCCATCCCGCAGGGGGTCGCCATCTTCTACCGTGAGGCTTGCTACTCCCGTGTAATGGGCTTGTCCCGATACCTCCACTATAACAGCTTGAAAATCACCACATTTTGCTTCCTGGAAAGAGAAGATGAAAGGAGCAGACTATCAAAATATTTCACTCATATTGTATCTGGTCAAAGTTGTATTCTTGGTTTTTATCATGTTAAAGCAAACCCAAGTGTTAATCCTGTGGCAATGGAAAGTTGCTAAGGAATGTAACATGGCCAGGTGCATGCTTTAGATGCCTTTAGCTGTGAAATACAGGACAAATTGGAGAGGAGAGAGACTAGAAGCCCAGACACCTGTTAAGAGGTAACTTTGATTCACTGATTGAATTTAGAGTCACTAGATAGTTTTTAGTGAGGGAGAATGCAATATAGACACACTTTGGAAGTAGAACTGACTGGCCTATTGACCAATGATGATGTGGGAAGTAAAGAAACATACGGTAAATATGAACATAGTCTCTAGCTTGGAAGTGACATTAGTGATGTCATTAGTCAAGATGGGGAACAAGAGAGGAGCACAGGGAAGGAAGGAAAGGAGGGAAGGAGGGAGGGAAGGAAGAAGGGAGAAAGGAAGGAAGTAAAGAAGGAAGAAAGGAAGGAAAGGAGGGAGAGAGGGAAATGGAGGAAGAGAAGACTTTTTAACAGGGTTTGAGATACACTGGGGACATTGACTAAGGATAAGAATAGTGAACACCTGGGACTAAGAGTGTTAGATTCAGAAAGAGACACAGGTCAGGCACGGTAGGGATGAAGGTTTGGGAGCTGACATCAGCAGATGGTTGAAAACTGAAGTCTAGGAAGTAGAAGAAGGTGTCCAGTGGCATTAAATTGTAGTTGAGATGAGAAGGAAGCAAAGGATGAAATGCTGGGGACACCTAGCTAGAAGGGCAGGGAACAGAAGCTGAGGCAGGGAAAGAGACAGAAGGTCCCATCAGAGCCTGGAAGAGGCCAGACGGAGGAAAGGAGTGTGGTGCAAGTGAAGATGTTCTGGGAAGCATGGTTAACAACTGTACAATAAATAACTGAAAATCTTACCTATGGGTATTTTTTTTAATTTTCAAAATAAGAACTGAAGGTAAAGGTAAAATGTCAAGTATTAAATTAGGGTAATTTTATATTTTAAAGCTGCTGTAACATCAAGCCGCATTGAACTTTGGCTTTGTCTGGCAGCAATATAACGTAGTGCTTGACAGCACACGGTCCGTTGAGAGACCTGCATTCACAGCCCGGCCCTGCTGCTCACCCAAGCTCTGGCAAGCTACCTGACCTCTCTATCTGTTGCTGTTTTTTTTTTTTCATCTGTTAAAAAAGGATGATAGTAGTACCAATCTCCCAGGATTCTTGTAAGGTTTAAATGATATAGTATGTATAAAGGTTAATTTAGCTTGGAGATTGACACACAGTGAAATACCTAGTAGATAGTCTAGATTATTATTTTTATTGTCAATCTCAGATTCTGAAGACAATGTGCTCCAATTTTCTTTCTTTCTTTTTGGTACTGGAGATTGAATCCAGGGGCATTCTACCGCCAAGATACACTCCCAAACTTTAAAAAAAATTGTTATTATTATTATTATTATTTTGAAACAGGGTCTCACTAAGTTGCTAAGGCTGGCCCGAACCTGTGATCCTCCAGCATCAGCCTCTCAAGTACTGGGATTACAGACATGCACCACCACTCCTGGCCTGCTCCAGATTTTTGCATATGGTATAAATTGTCTGATATATCATAATATCATTGTAGGATAGAGAATCCCTAACTTAAAGAAAATTCAGTATTCAGAAAAACCAAACCTTAAAAACAGATGTATTTAGATTGCTATGTTAAATGAGCAGATTCATTTACCAAATGTAATAATTCTGTAGTAGATTTCATTTACTACTGAGTAGACTAATTAATTTGCTCCATTGGCACATTTAAAACTTCATTCCATTCTACTTTCCACAACTTCTCATGGCCCTCACATCCTATTACATAAAATGAAACACTCCTATAGAATAAAACAAAAACCCCGAATCCTAATTTAGTGGTTCTCAAACTTTTTGCTCTCAGCACCCCTTTATACCTTCAGATTTGAGGACCTCAAAGAGTTTTTGTTTATGCAAGTTATATCCGTATTTACTGTATTGGAAATTAAGGATATTTTTCATTACTTCACTTAAAAAACAATACACCCATTACACATTAATGTATAAATAAACTTTTGTGCAAATAACTGTATTTGCCAAAAAATATTTAATGATCAAAGTGACATTGTTCTATTTTTGCAAATCTCTTTCTTGTCTGGCTTAACAGAAGACAGCTAGATTCTCATATCTGCTCCTGCATTCAGTTGGTGGGGATCTTACCCATCCATTAGCTTCCGGAGAATGCCACTGAACACTCTTGAGAGAATGAGTGTGGAAAGCAAACAATGTCTTAGTATCATCATCAACACAGTTTTGACCTTTATAGACCCAGGGAAAACACCTTGGGGATGCCCACAGGCTCTAAGACCACACTTTGAGAACCATTTCCTCGTTGAAAAGTTTTTACAAGCTAGTCATGATTCTCTTCTCTTCTGAGCCAAGCACAGTGGCATGCACCTGTTATCCCACCTACTTGGGAGGCTGAAGCAGGAAGCTGTCAAGTTCAAGGCTGGCCTAGCCAATTTAGCAAGACCCCTTCTCAAAATAAAAAATAAAAAGGGCTGGGGTAATAGTTCAGTGGTAGAGCATCCCCTGGGCTCAATCTCCAGTGACACAGACACACAGACTCTCTCTCTCTCCTGAGAAATGAGTGAAGAAATGTATCCAACTCAACTCAGGCCTCTTCAGTGTCATAAGTAACACCTTTACCACTAAGCAGCACAGGATACACTCACCCTCACAGCGCTCCCTGTGAATACGGAGCCGGTTGCACTGCTTTTAAAGGCTCTGGTCTGGTTCAGTTCTAGAAGGCCTTTATGATACTGCAAAGCAATTCGGGCTGTCACTCCTGAGCCAGTGGGGCTTCTGTCAACCTGTTTCACAATCAATGAAGATAAGAATGTTTAAAGTGTTCTAGTTCCACAGCACCTGGCATTTGTGCTTAACAATGACAGTTTTGTTGTTGCTGTTGTTGTTTTTTTTTTTTGTTTTTTTTTTGCAGTACTGGGGATGGAACCCAGGGGCATTCTACCTCTGAGCTACACTCCCAGCCCTGTTTTTTATTCTTTTTTTTTTTTTTTT
>PVJS01000292.1:0-40223 GCA_004027185.1 Glis glis
AGAGAGAGAGAGAGAGAGAGAGAGCTGAGGCTGGCCACGAACCCAGATCCTCCAGTCTCCACCTCCCAAAGTACTGGGATTACAAGTGTGCGCCACCATGTCCAGCTGGGTGTTTTTTGTTTGTTTGTTTTTTTGGGTTTTTTGTGGTCCTAGGAATTGAACCTAGGGTCATGCTGCCTCTGAGCTACAACCACAGCCCTATTTTATTTTATTTTATTATTTTTATTCTTGAAACAGGGTCTCATTAAGTTGCAGAGGGCCTCGCTAAATTGCTGAGGCTGTCCTCAAACCTGCAATCCTTCTGTCTCAGGTTCCCAAGTACTAGGATTACAAACATACACCACCACATCTGGCTGGGCATTCTATATTCTATCAGGCAACCCAAACCCTTAAATGCCTACATTTCTCATAAGAAAAGCAGGAGAAATGATTGATTCTCTTGCTTCATTTGCCAGTTATAAAATAATGAGTTGATGGGAAATGATGTGGAAGTCTCAACATATGTTCCTTTTAAAGGTTATTAAAAATAGAGAATTCACAAAAATAAATATGTATCATTTCATGAAAATCAATACTTTCTAAAACTTCGAAAATATATAGGCTGGATTTCCAATAGTTTAAAGGTTATTAATAACCAAATTGGAAACAAAAACCTTTGCTGTTGAACATCAGTATTTTCTTAAAAAGTAAATAAAATTTGCTATGAAAGAATGTTTGGAAATCACAATAATGAAAATACTACACAGAAAGCTTAGAGAATATGAGCTGGGCGTGGTGGCACTCGCTTGTAATCCCAATACTTGGGAGGCTGAGACCAGAGGATCCGGGTTCGCGGCCAGCCTTGGCTACTTAGTGAGGCCCTCAACAACTTAGGGAGACCCTGTTTCAAAATAAAGAATAAAAAATAGGGTTAGGGGTGTAGCTCGGAGGTGGAATGCCCCTGGGTTCAATCCCTTAGAGAATATGGGCAAAGTTGTAAATGAGAAGATAATCCGTAGCTGGAAAAAAAACAAAGTTTTTCACATTAAGTTGGCTACAAGACCATTTTTCTCTATCACATATTCACCTGCCACAGAATTAATGATTCACAGTAAAATTACTTTGGGCCACTTAAAGAAGATCGGAGTTTGGCTTTGGAGAGGAAAAGAAATGGATGAGTTAATACAGTTTTTGTTTGTTTGCTTGTTTAAGGCTCATCTTGAATGACATCAAACTCCTAAGCCAAACAGTAGCACGTGCAAAATAAAAGAGGAACTGACTCCATGTTAAGTGCTCATTGCACCGTGAATGAATGAGCCTGTGCTCAGTCACACCGGGAGGCCTGCACTCAGGACAAGGATGGTAGTTCTCTTCCTCGACTTCCATCCCTTGGCACATTCGTAGGTTGTATGTGTGGTTGAATTCTGATGAATTTGACACTCCTGACATATCCAACAGTTGCAAAGTGATATCAATCTAAGAGCAGGGAAAAATCATGATATTTGTAAAAATCCCTCTGCTTAAAGCTCTTGGATACCTTGCCATTTCACATGGAGTGAGAATCACAAAGTCTTTTCATAACCCCTGCAGACCAGCCTGCATGGTTTCCTACCCATTTGGGCCAGTTCTTCCTAACTCATCTCCCACTCTCTCTCTCTCCTGCTCATTCTTATTCAGAAATGTTATCCTTCTTGCTGTTCCTGAGATATGACAAATGTCCACCTACCTGGGGCTTTGCACTAACTACCACCTCTGATAATCACGTGGCTGATGTCCTTGACCCTTTCAAGCATGGGATCAAACATCACCTGCACAGTGAGGCTTGTCCTCATTGTATTATTTCAAATCAAACCTTCTCTCACTTGGCACTCCTGACGTCTGTTTCCTGATCCGATTTTCACTTTCCTGCAGTATTTACACGATTACTGTTGCACATAATTTACTAATTTGCAGTTCTTTTCATTGTCTGTTTCCTCCTGAAGAGAGTAAATCTATGAAAGCCAAGGCCTTTATCTATTTTATTCACTGATGAATCCAAGTGTCTTTTACAGTGCCTGGAACACTGGGAAATAGACACTCATTTAAAAATGTTCAACAAGTGCATGGCTAATGAACATCCAGTTTGTGTTAAGGAGGAACGGAGAGTGGATTAAAGAAACCCCAATAGAAAAGGCACAACCCATCTTTCACTTTAGAACCTGTGTTATTTGAGTTAACATGCTCCATGACCAGGTACAAAGACATGGCCACTGATCCATGGAAGAGAATTTCATTTCACTTCTAACGCCATCAAGGAAAAGGGGGGAGAGGTATTTTTAATAGTTTGTTACTATAGGGGATCTCCAAAATCCATTTTTGATGAATTGAGAATCAAACTTCAATAGCACGCGGCCTCATCTACAATTCTCAGGATACAGGAATGTTTAAAACAAACAAGCTAATTTGATACAAAATAAAAGCAAGCCACTATTTGAGCTGATCCTCATTAAATGCTTCAGAACAGTTCCCATAGCTGATTTCTTTTTCCACAAAAGACTTTTTTCCTGCATGTTCCAATTTTCTAAAGGTTTTTCTATTTCCCACACCCCAATGTCTCTTGACAGATTAGGAAATGATGACCCAGAAGCTTTACAATTCAAAGAATAAATCGAAATGCCATGTGCATCTGAAGTCATCCTGGTAGCCCATCTCTCTTATCAGGCCCTTCATCCCTGGAAATGGAATCGCTAGAGCCAACCCCATGGGGACCTCACGTGTCCATGGGTCTCTGATTCACCAGGCTGTCGCCGCCGAGGACATTAGGTTGCCATGAATAATGCAACAGGTACATGCTCCGATCTACTCTTTTGTTCACATTTTTAGGTGAATAGCAAATTTATTTAATGTCATTTACCACTCTGTTCATTCTAAATGTGAGAGAAATATATAGAGTCATTGCACATCCATGCCTCCCAGTGTGTGTGATTTTTAAAAAGTAAAATAAACCAGTATCACTTGTGTAAGCTAGTGTTAGCACTCTGCTAAAGTTTCACCTCTACCATGTAGCACAGGGCTCCATGGCTACCCTCTGTCTGAGATGGGGAACTTAAACCAGATCTTTCAGCATCATGCTACGCCTGAGATAGCAGTAAAATGGCACTGTGGGAAGGGTATTGCTGAGTAAGGTGATGCTATTGGAATGCAATGGTAATGTTTGTCCTTAGAGTGAGTGGCCCCGATGTGCCAGTGTGTCATTGGGAGTTTCCTTTAAAATGGTATAGGAATATACCCCAGAACTTAAGGGGTATCTTAAATAATGTGTCATCAACATATCAAGGAGACCCCAGGAGATAGTCTTCATGCTAGGGATGAAAGATGATGGTAGAGAGAATGAACATGAGCCTCTTAACTCATAGACCTACAGGGGGATTCTGAGAGGAGAATCAAGTCACCAAGTAAGAGGGACCTATTGTTCCCTGCTTTAAGGACCATTTTCTCCCCACTATGTGCCTCTCTTTAGTCAGCAAAATAAGAACAGAAGTAGGAACCAATCATAATTGAGCCAGACCATGAAGATGTTCACACCAGGTACTTCATTTGCATAGTTACCTTGTGATGTCATTATTATTATTATCCCCATTTATCTAAGAAAGGAGCCAAGGCTTACTGAGGTTCAGTACCTGGTCAAGGATCATCTAATTAGTTAGTAAGGAGGCTCAAATTTAAATCCAGATCTGTTTGCTTCCACATCCCAAAGTGTTTCTTGTGGCCAGGTGTAGTGGTGCACACCTGTAATCCCAATACTTGAGAGGCTGAGACAGGAGGACCGCAGGTTTGAGGCCAGTCTCAGCAACTTACTAAAGGCCTAAGCAACTTAGCAAGACCCTGTTTCAAAAAAATAAAATAGGTCTGGAAATGTAGCTCAGAGGTAGAACACCCCTGGGTTCCATTCCCAATAACACACAGACACAGACACAGACACACACACACATACACACAGACACACACACACACAGACACACACACACACAGACACACACACACACACAGTCTTTCTTGTTATAAGTACCACAAAAAAAGGGATGCTGCTGAGAGTGGCCAAATGCCCTCTTCTCTCAGTGAACCCTCTCATTTGCGGAGCAAACCCAATTACTTCCATGGGACCAATGCACCAGCTCTGGTTTCCATATGTGGTGTGGTCAAAACCTCCCTCCTCTGAGCAGTATAGAATGTTTTGTATTTTCCTCTTTACTGGGAATCAGGATGCTTAGAACCAGGTGTGACCTACAAGTACACTCTCTGGCTCAACCCTTTGGTTTGGTATAATATGTCTCTTCCTTTTTCCTTATAATTACTTCTTCTATTTTATACTCTTTTCACATTAGTCTTATCATGCTATCTGTTTGGTGCATTTTTGCATGCCTACTCCCTGGGCATGAACCTCAGGAGACACTGCTAGCTCAGGCTTAGTTTGAGCTATCCCTCTCTCAGGTGAATACTTTTAGAAATAGCTGAAATATTCGACACACACCATATATTACAGTGTTATCACAAGACAGGTAATGAACGGACCATATTATCTAATATTTGGATAAACACAGTATTTGCAAGTAGCATACAGATAGTAACAATTCCCATGTGAGTGTGGCTGTTTCGTGCTCACCTCTCTCAGCCAGACCCCTGGATGGGCATGCTAAAGCTTGAGTGAATGCTTCATTCACAGCTATCTCACAGCCTCTGAGTGCTTTCTGTAGTTCCCCAGCACGGGTTGACTTCTACTGCCTCCCAAACCTGGGTGGAGAAGCTCAGTGCTAGGAGTGTATCAGTCAACACAGGTCAGGTTACAGCATACATAGTAACAAGTAACCTCAGTTTCTCATTGGCTTGAGTAACAGAGGCTCATTTCTCTCCTACACCACAAATCCTTTTTGAGGAACTCTGTTTCTCATCACCCTGGTCTGCAACTCAGGCTACAAAGCAGCCAGCATTGGAGATGTTGCTCATCAATATGGTGGAAGAGAAAGGTGAGTTTCTATCTGGCTAAGACACATGTCCCCCTCACTCACATCCCATTAGCCAAAACAAGTCATGTTACCCCCATCTTCAAAGGGGTGAGGAAGTGTAGTCTTCCACGGGCCCAAGAAGAAAATATGGAGGGATTTGGTATTCACCACTAAGGACTGCATATTGAGTGAAGTCAGCCTTTGTCCTTATCCTTCTTGGCTAATATTTATCTCTTGGCTCTTTTTCCCTTTGCTTCACTTGACTTAGGTCCCTGAATTAGTTTGCTAGGACTACCATAGCAAAATACCATGACCAGGTGGCTTAAACAACAGATATTTATTTTGTCACAGTTAGTAAGGCTGGAAGGCTCAAATCAAGGTATCAATAGGATTGGTTACTCCCAGGCCTCTCTCATTGGCTTGCAGGAAGACCTGTCTTCACATGGTCTTCCCTTTCTGTGTGTCTGTATCCCATCTCCTCTTCTTATAAGAACACCAGTCATATTAGATTAGGGTCACCCTCAGGGCCTCAGTTTAACTTAATCACCTCTTTAAAGATCTTTTCATATTTAGTTATGTTCTGACTAGTGTTTAGGATTCCAACACAGAAATTTGGGAAGGACACACTTCAGTCCGTGCCAGTCCCTCATCCATCATCATCACCTGCTGTCTCTAGATCAGGATCTGCTTTCTCTGCTTCTAGTCCGTCTTCTGCACAGTGGCCAGTGAGTTTGTTGTGCACAGAGTTCAGGAGACCATCTACAGGCCTCGCCCAGTGCAGGCTGGAGCTCATTGCAAGAAGGGTCAGCAAAGTGCACAGGTCTCCCATTCTCCCTCCATATTGAGGAGGCATATGCTGAATACATTGACTTCTCTTTTTATGGAACAAGTATGAGAGCGGCCTTGCACCTGGGGAATAAACATTATGGTTTATATGTCAGGCAGTTTGGGCTTATTTGCCAGATGTTTGAGAAGGGCTAGGAAATGCCAGATGCATAGCAACTGGAAAATTTGTAGCTCTTCATCCAGGGGAAGGGAGAACCCTTTTCCAATTAGGCTGAGGACCCGGTAGACAATCTATGGCTTGCTCCATTTGTCAGAAAAACAAATCAAATTTCTTTCTACTGTCCAAATCCTGCAGACATTTCATGTTGCTCATAAACCCAAACTCATAACTATGACCTTCAAGGCCCTGCAATGAAGTCGCCCATCCACCTCTCCAATCTGCTCTTGAATCTCTCTCCTGTTGCTCATTATCATCTAGGCTCACTGATCTCCTTCAATTTCATTGAACACCCTGCATTCCGACCTGCTTAGATACCTTCACACACAATGGTTCACTGGCCTAGCATGCACTACCCATTCTCTTAATGTTGCTAATTCTTTCTTATCCTTCTGGTGTTGGTTTAAATGACAATTCCTCAAAGAGTCCTCCCTAGGTCCTCAATCCAAATGACAGGAGAAAAGTCAAACTAGCCCCATTCATTTTTAAACACCTACTTATTAGTCATAGTACTTACTGGGATTATAATAGAGTTATATTTCATGATATTTGATGTTTATGGAATCCTTTTTGAAAACCATAAAGCATCATATAGACATTAGCTATTATTCTCATTAATCATCTGAGGTATCTTTGCTTAAGATCATTTCTAAAATAGGAAGATGCACAATAAAAGATGCAAACAGAGAGGTAAGGCTGGGTACTGAAATCACCATTACTGTAACCACTTGTTTATTCCACCAACTGCTTCCTGGGGCTAGGTGATGGAGGTGGTTGTGTTACCCAGAAGATAAGGCACTGATGTCCACACAGCTTCCTCATGGCCCAGCTGAAGCCAAAGGCCACTCACTGCTGGCATCTGCCAGATGACAAAGGCTGAAGGGAATCTACAGCTATAGGGAGGGGCTAGAGGACAATGAGGAACCAAGATAGAAAGAGTGTCTGCCGGGTGTTAACTCGTCACCCAGCCCTCAACCCTGGGAGCCCTCAACACAAGCTACTGGTGAGGAAACTGAGCAATGGTAATCATCCTGGCCTTAGAACTCTCACCTAGGATGTGGTAGAGTTAGGTCCTGAGCCCAGGTCTATAAGACATGAAAACTAGGGCCAGACCCTTGGCAACTTAGTGAGGCCCTGTTTCAAAATAAGACAGATTAAAAAAGGGCTGAGGATGTAGCTCTGAGATAGAACACCCTGGATTCAATCCCCAGTACCACAAAAAAAGAAAGAAGTGGAAGGAAGGAAGGAAGGAAGGAAGGAAGGAAGGAAGGAAGGAAAGAAGGAAGGAAAGAGAAGTAAATCTCTCTTAAGGATATATTTGGAGTGGTCCACTTCACAAGTTTTTGTACCAACACATTTCTTCTTCAGAATTTGGCTACACTATTAAGAGTAAAAGAAATACAATATTAGAAATGGGTGAAAGAAAAATATAAGAAAGAGCCTAAGCATGAAAGAACTAGTATTATTACAAGGAAACTGGTATTATTCAATGGAACCATTTTTTTTTTGCATTCTCTAATAAATGAATGTGAAGTTCCACCATTGACCTCTTTTAAAGTTTTATAACACTTATCACAAAAATTCATATTGTGTTTAATATCATATTCAGCAAAAAGAGACAGAAGTTATGTTTTTCTTTTGAAAGTCATTGATCCACAGAAAAGCACCGGCATGACCAAAGTCCACCATAGACTTGCTTTTCGGCCCCTGGCTTGTCACGGTTGTACCTGCGTCCTGACATTGTCTTGCACAGCCTCTGCTTTATCCTGACTCCTGATGAAGACAGAAGGCACAGAACAGAGGCAGCATTCTGACATGTATTAGGTGGGCATACTTCATGCATAATTCAGTGTGTATGCATATTTGTTTTTGTGGCTTGGTTTCCACACTTTGCATCAGTTTCTTTAATAATAATCATTGCCAACAATTACTATAAAGTTAGCACACCACAGACATTGTTCTAAGAACTTTATACAAATTAATATCTAATTTTCACAATATCCACTTACCCCTATTTTACAGAGAAGGAAGATGAAGCACCAAGAAATTAGTCGTTCACCCAAAGCGCAAACTAAGCTTATTAGTTTTGAATCCAGAATAGAAATCCCACAGTTTGACACCTCACCCCAGGCTATATTTTGAATGCCATGGCTTTCCTGGATACTTTAAAGGGTCCCAGACTGATTAAGATATCAATGCAGACCTGGAACTTGGGGCTGTCAGGCCTGATCTCTTGCAATGATAGGACATTCAAGTCACAAATTTTCCCACTCTTCTTCCTTTCCGTACACACACACACACACACACACGACACTCGTGTAATGAAATGGGACTTCACTAAGACAAAGCTATTCTTAAATTTTTTGAAATGACAAGTATACCATCAATACACACTCTACCGGCAGCTTTGTCTCACCCATCTCAAAATCTCAGTCCCATCCATATCAGGATCTCAATAAACTCTAGCTGTACTCCTACCACCTAAGTGCTCAGAGAACCAAGATCCTCCAACAGCCTTCCAGCATCTCAAATGACCCCTATCCAAGAGGCCAGGACCCCAGTTGTCCTGTTTAGATCACTCCAACTGTGGCACTCTGTCTAGAATCCCAGAGGGCTTTCTCAAAAGTGACTGCTTAGAAATGTCACATCTTTCTCCAGGAACTCCTAGATACATATAATATGAGAGTATTTGCTCTGGCCTCAGGAATGTAACAGCAGCTCAGAGCTGGTCTATGGTAGTCCCAATTACCATTATGTCACCCTTTTAGGTATCACAGTGCCACAAATTGGCCAGGTGATAGGAAGCTGTTAGAGATAGATTTTTCAAGTTCCTCTTGAGATAAATCCTCTTGCTCTCAAACTCTTAGCCAAATTAGTACCAGTATGCTATGAGACAGAGAGAAAGAGAGAGAGAGAGAGAGGTTTTCAGGTTTTATCTCTAGGCTTTTATTTGGGGCAGGAGGTAATTGCACAGCAAGCAGAGTCTGATGTTTGCTTTCTGGATGTTTGGAGAACATTCATTCACTTCTGAGGAGCTGAAATAATTGCATCTCCCATTAAGCCAACACCAGTGCAGAAATGTGGTCATTATTAAGGTATAAGCAGGGTTGAATGTTATCAAGCTAGGAACCCAAAAGGTATCTGGCAGAGTTGCCCTGCCTTTATTTTTTTTAATCACATTTTATTTTGCTCTTACAATATTCTGCCCTCATAAAAATCTGCAGTGGTGTTTGTGGACATAAATCAGTTAGACAATTGAGTTTTAAAAAATAGACTTTGGACCTGGCCAAATCAATCAGCAACTGAGCCTCCAGGTATACTTTGGAATCATTTGTCTGGGTAATTCTAACAAAAACAACAAAATCCAAACAGATTGGAGTGAAGTTAATAAAGAGTTCAAAGTGGGTGTATTCCTGTACCATGGAGCCAACCAAAACAAAAAACAAAATAAAATGGAATGGAATAAAATAAAGTCGTAAGGACTTGAGCTCAACAAATGGCAAACATGGCAGGATTCTGCCGTGTGTCTACTCTATCTTTTCTATTCCACTGTAGCATCTACATAGCTTCTGACTCCCGAGCATTTTCCTTCTAGTTCCCTAATGTCAACTTAGTCCTTCTATTTGAAGACAAAATCTAGTGTCCTCAGTTTTGGCCCTTGGTGCCTCATACATGTAGTTTTTTTTTTTAATAATCCTTCTAGATTATCCAGTCTGTGGTTATTTCCAGTCATTGCTCCATCTAATTAAATTTCTTTGGGTCCCAGAAATTCCAAGAGGTCACACCCCCCCCCATCAGTGTGGACTAATTGAGTCACTGTGAAGCCCCATTCCAGCCCTGGGTTCTCGACTTACCCAGAGCAGAGTATACATAAAACTGCTTGGAATACTCTCAAGTCTAGATCTGAGGTACTGGAGGTTCTGTGAATGATTTATCATGTATAGTAAGATCACGATATACTCAAACCTCACATTTGGATCCTGTTTCTTAGTAAAGGAGTAACTCTGTTAAGTTCTACTATATGTCCATTGTAATTTCTGAACATTGTGTAAAACTTGGGCTTTTCTAGACCCCGGAGCAGTTTACCATTTCATTGTCAACCAGGGGCCACAGCCAATCTTCCCTTCTTGCCCAGTACTAAGAAAATTCAAATTTGTATGGTGAGTGTGCTTCAAACTCTTCCAAAACATAGGCATGAGAAACAACTCTGGTAGGGATAATTTTGATATATCCTATATCATTAGGAACCCAAAGGGTATCTGGCAGAATTAATATATATATAATATATTACCGTGGAGCCAACTAAAACAAAAAATAAAGTAAAATGGAATGGGATAAAATATAGTCATAAGGACTTGAGCTCAACAAAAGGCACACATGGCAGGATTCTGCCGTGTGTCTACTCTATCTTTTCTATTTAATTGTAGCATCTACATAGCTTCTGACTGCCTAGAATTTTCCATGGTTGAGAGAGATATATCTCTCTCAACCATGGCTTTGTTAACCACATTGTCTCGCAAGAATCCCCTAAATCACCTTATACAGAATAGATCTTGAAAGCACAGTACTGACTGTTCCGTGCCACCTCAGCTTCAAACCCAGCCCCAGGCATCTTGCCAACTGTTGTTGGAAGAGATATTCCACCACCAGGGATCATTTTGCATGGTCAACTCTGAGAAGGAAAATTTGAAACTGCAGGAGCCACTTAGAAAAGCAGATCTAATTGAGAGACCTGAAATACGGCCAGGTCAACCGGCTTCGCATGCCATTCCCAGGGCTGGAGAACGTTGGCTTCATTCTCTTCCAACTGGCACCAGCTCACAGAAGACAGGCCACTTACCAACAAATCAAGGAACAGATTTATTCTTCCTGCCCCGTAAGAGAAACAGCTGCACCTGAACAAACTTGCAAGGCTAGGTTTGCAAGCAGCTCATGAAAACCTTCCCCAAATTCCACTCATAACAAAAGCTGAAGACAAATCTCACCCATGCCTTCTGGCCTTGGCCCAGTGATCCAAGGGGCAGTTCCATGGACCTACTTCACTAACCCCATCATTTAGCTGCCCCAACAAGGCCAACTTCAGAACAGAAAAAAACAAAAGAGGTTCTCACATATCTCTCATTGCATCTATGTTCATTCCTTCTGCACCTGGGATCTCCGTGGGGGCCTCTTAATCGAAGTCTGACTAAGCCTGACCTTGCCTGGGTTTATGAGGGTAATGAAATCACAGCCCCAGGTGGGACAGCTGCAGGTGCACTTGCTTGGCCATTCAGAACCTTGTTATTTCTGTAATTTGTCACATGCTCTCCCCTGCTTTACCACCTAATGAATGCGTTCTTTTATTAAGACAAATCTTGTCCATGCCAATCCAATTAAATCTATGAAATTAGCCTGGAAATTTTAGAGAAGTGGGCTGCCATGTAGTTGTTTCTTTTTCTATTTTGTTTTTCTCTATTGTAAATTGTTGGACCCAGACTGATTGTGACTTGGGAAGCAAAGAAATAAATGGGAAGGGCCCGTCATGGTGGTTCTGAAGACCTAGGTTTTCTTCCAATTCTATCATGTGATCTTGAGCGAGTTTTCTCTCCACCACGAGCCTTGGTACCTTGAAAATAAAATGAAGGGTTTGGGTAATAATGTGGATAATACCTTTTCATTTATTGTTACCTTACTGCATGCCAGACATCTGCATGAAAATTCTGCAAGGTGGATGAATTTTGTCTACTGTACAAATATAGTCTTCAGGCTTCAGAGAAGACAAACGATTGGCCCAAAGCCAATCAGTGAAGATGACGATATGGCTCAAAAATCCATACTTCCCAAATTGATAACTATACTCCTTATATTCCACAAATCTTGGAGTAAAAATCTAGAATAAGATGGTTGAATTGAACTAATTCTTTTTTATTAAAATTAATCTCAAAGTTTTCTTACTGGATACAAAATAATTCAAGTGTAAATGCAGAAATATTCTTTCCATTAAACTACTCAGACTTAAGTTCTCCCATAGGTCTAAAAAATTTATTAAAGTGAGACACGGGGAGGGAAATGAAGAGTGTAGTGAAAACATTCTTTTCAAGTAAGTTTCTATAATGTCCACAATAGATTAAAAGGAAAAATCATTACATAGAAGAAAATCATTTTTCCTATTTTGTGACAAAGGTATTATTTTACTTAATGAAAATTTAAAACTATTATGTTAATGAAAATAATAAGCATCGATTAATGAGTGATTATTTGTTGTAAATTAAACTGCTATTCATGCATATATGTGTAGATGCCAATGATTCAGAAGTTCTCTCTCTTAATATATGCATAATTTTTGGTTTGTTTGTTTACCAACTTAAGCATGAAATTTGGTCTGATTTTATGTCTTAATAATTTTTATTTTTAGCTGAGTGTGGTGGCACATGCCTGTAACCCCAGTACTTGGATGCTGAGACAAAAGGATTGTAGGTTTGAAGACAGTCTCAGCAACTTAGTGAGACCCTGTTTCAAAATAAAAAATAAAAATGTCTGAAGGTGTAACGCAGAGTTAGAAGGCTCCTGGATTGAATCCCCAGTACCAATAATATGCATTGTTATGTCAAATGACATATTACTCTAATATTAACAACAAAACAGTACAATAATACAATAATATGCAAAAAACATATTCAATAGATTAGGAAAAATTCTGTATTTATTTTTCACTATGGCTTAGGTCAGTTGATTCATATCTTCAATATCTAAAGGTCAATTCAACTTATATAATTGTTTCTGGGAATACTAGTAATTATACAAGCCAGATATTACCTGAGAAATTTTCTTAGAAAATTCAGTATTACTAGCTTAATCTAGATAGATCTTGAAATGCTCAAACTGTAGTTGGTCTTTTTGGGGAAAGGAAGGAAAGTAAATAAGTATTTATAAAAGACATTTCTAAATTGAAAAATTTTCAAAAATTGTTCCTTTGTCACCCCCTACTACAGTGCAATATGCCAAAGATCTAAAAGTAATTTATTAAGGAGTTATAATTCTCTGGGCATGGTGGTGCACACCTATAATCCCAGTACTTGGTAGGCTGAGACAGGAAGGTCAGGTTTGAGACCAGCGTCAGCAAGTTAACCAGACCCTCAACAACCTAGCGAGAGCCTGTTCCAAAATTTAAAAAAATAAAATGAAATAGGGCTGGGTATAGCTCAGAGGTAGATGCCTCTGGGTTCAATCCCTAGTACCAAACAAACAACAACAACAAAATTATAATTTAAACATTATTGACAAAAATTGAGTGAGCCTCGTTATGTTGTGAGACTACAATGCACCAATAAAAGCATGTTTGAAAAAATATCAAAGAAGTTTTAGCAAATTGCTTATGTTGAAGGGATTGTAAAAATAAAAGTAAGCAGCATAAGGAATAAAGGAATAAATAGAATGGATCGATAATTGGGAAAAAGTAAAAGTATACAAGGACTAGGAGTCCTGATGGGGCCACCGAACATTGCCTACAGAGATGAGGCAGTTATGAACGATGACCAAGGTGTACCCAGAGTGGAGGTGAAGTGGAGGAGGTCAAAGAAATGAGAGAATGTTATGGTTTGAGTCTATAATGTTTCCTGTACAGCTTATGTGTTGAGAGCATGATCCTCAGAACTGCAAGGTGCAGAGGTGGAGCATGGCTGGAGGAGCTAGGTCACTGGGGGTATGTCCTTGAAGATATCAGTCCCTGGTGTTCTCTCTCTCTCTCTCTTTCTTTCTCTCTCCCATGATGTTTAGCCTTGAGCCAGCCAACCATAGACTGAACCTCTGAAACACTGAGCCAAATATGCCTTTCCTCCTCTAAGTTGTTCTCATCAGGTGTTTTTGTCACAGCAACAAAAATCTGACTAACAGAGAAACTATTGTAGGGAATTGTCCACTTGGAAAGTGAAATAACCCACGATCATGACAGGGTTGAGCCAGGTGCCAACTTCTTTGATAAATGAGTAAGGATAACATTAGAGCTAGGAAATAAAAATAAAACTAAGAAGAGACAGGTAAAACTCAACAGCATACACTTCAAAAAATAGTTAAGGTTTTATGTATACATTTAAGGGTAGTTTCTCAATAAAATAAAAAAGTTTCTAAAAGTCAGGCAAGACACAATCTCAAAGTGAATACTACTTGAAGGAAATGCCACCTGGTCAGAATTCATTTCTTCCACAATGGCATGATAGAAAAGATGCTTAACAACCTGCTCGCATTAAAGAGACCCCCACAAGCTGCCTGCAGAGTAACAGAACCAGGCCACGTGCACCAGGTCACCCCCTATGTCAGCAGCAATGCAAAAGGAATGTGATTCCTGAAATACATGTGTCCAGTTCACATATTTGTTAAATCGGATTTTCAAGCCTGGCATGGTGGCGCACACCTGTAATCCCAGTACTGGAGAGGCTGAGACAGGAGGATCAAAGGTTCCAGGCCAGCCTCAGTAACTTAGTGAGGCCCTCCGCAACTTAGTGAGACCCTTCTTCAAAATAAAGAATAAAATAGGGCTGGGGGAGTAGCTCAGAGGTAGAATGCCCCTGGTTTCAAACCTCATTACCACAAAAAATTGTATTTTCAAATGTTTCTGAGAGTCAGAGATATATAAGCAGAAGTGTTGTCTGGGGAAGCCAGCTGTCTGCCCAGATGGGCACTCTCAGGCAGCTCTGGTTTGAAGCATCGTCCTCCTTTCAGCAGTACTGAGTTTCTACCCTATGCCTGGTGCTGGGCTGGGTAGGCACTGGGGATATAAGTGTGCCCGTACTCTAGTGGAGTGCTGGAGAAAGCTCTTATCTTTGCTTTGCTGGGAGTCAGTATTTCCGATTCATTTTCAGTCTCTCAATTGAAGATACCAAATTAGTATTTGGTAATTATGAAGATGGTTAACGAACAAGGGAAGCTGAGCAAAAAGAAGTGGAAGGGTTAAGGAATCTTTCATCTAAACCAGACATTGGCAAACGATGGCCCACAAGCCAAACCCAGCCTGTTGCATGTTTCGTATGGCAGCAAGCTAAATGCAGAATGCAAAAAATAGAAAAGATTATTAGTGCCAGGAGTGGTGGCGCATCCCTGTAATCCTAATACTTGGGAGATTGAGACAGGAGGATCACAGGTTCTAGGCCAGCTTCAGCAACTTAGTGAGACCCTCAGCAACTTATTGAGACACTGTTTCAAAAATAAATAAATAAATAAATAAATAAATAAATAAATAGAGGTGGGGATGCAGCTCAGAGGTATAATTCCCCTGGTTCAATCCCCAGTACCACCCCCCCCCAAAAAAAAGACTATAAGCCTTTTGAGAACAGTTGTATGATTTTTTCTTTCCCTTGACCTGCAAAGCCAAGAACATTTTTACTACCTGGACTTTTATTTTTTTATTTTTTATTTTCTGTGGCATTGAGGATTAAACTCAGGGGCATTCTGTCTCTGAGCTACACCCCCAGTCCTATTTTTTATTATTTATTTGAAACAAGGTCTCACTAGTTGCAGAGGGCCTCACTAAGTAGCTGAGGCTGTCTGTGAACCTGCGATCCTCCGGTCTCAGCGTCCCGGGTATTGGGATTACAAGTGTGCGCCACCATGCCTGGCTTATCTGGCCTTTAAAAAAAATTACCTACCCCTGGTCTAAGCTATAGTGAGACACTCTGAAGGATCCCTGTCTTCCATGCCCTGGTTTCAGTCCCCTGAACTTGAATAAAGTGGTGTAAGTGGCACCAACAGACTCTAGATGGGATTTTTTCCCTTGGCAGCCCCAGGAGCAAACTTTTGCATCTATTCTATCACCTCGTTATTCTTCAGCTTATAATAATGTGGTTAATTGTCAAGTTGTTTCCTCTGGTGGTCTAGCCGTCATTAGATTTCTCTCTGACCTTTTAGGCCTTGGACATATCCTGTTCTTTCAGAGAGTTTCTGTGTATGTTTGCTTCTTGTGGATTAAAGTCCAGCTCAGGGATCAGCAAACATTTTGTGTAAAGGACTAAATAGTAAATTTCAGGCATGAGAATGTCTGCTAAAACCACTCAACTCTACCACTGCAGGGTAAAAGCAGCAACAGAAAACTTGAAAATGAACGGGCCAGGGAGTGTTCCAGTAAAACCTCATTGACATATAACAGCAGGCAGGCTAGATTTGACCTCTTTGTGATAGTCTGTCAAACCCTGATCTAACTTGATATTAGGTGTCCCAAATCAAATTTTAAAAATATCTATGCACAATTTTTATTTTCTATTACAACCATTTTTTTGGTACAGGGGATTGAACCCAGGGGCATTATACCCCCAAGCTACACCCCCAACTCTATTTTTTTATTTGGAATCAGGGTCTCACTGAGTTGCTAAGGCTGGCCTCGAACCTGAGATCCTCCTGTCTCAGTCTCCCAAGTACTGGGATTACAAGTGTATACCACCATACCTGGTTTATTTTTTATTTTGAAACAGGGTCTTACTAAGTTGCAGAAGGTTTCACTAAGTTGCTGAGGCTGGCCACAAACCTGCGATCCTCCTGTCTCAGCCCGCCAAGTACTTGGAAAACAAGAGTGCGCCACCATGCCCAGTTATTATAACCATTTTACAAGTGGATCAGTCAGTCAGCTAGTAGTTTGGGAAAGAAATACAACCCACCCATTTGGCAGGGATAAATTGAACCCCAAAACTAAATTTGAATTTCGAATTTTCCCAGTGATGACAGTAGACTTACATTTAATCCCACTGAGGTGTAGTGAGTTGGTGAATGTCAAATCCCAGGTCTCTTCACACCTGGATTTCCTGTCACACCCTCTTCCTCTTGGTCTAGAAAGTCTTTGTTTAGAGAGTTCCTGTTTTCACCAGGCTTTCAGCTTACTGTCCTTGCCTACTGCTTTGTCCTGTGTATCTGAGGGTGTCACCTTCTACCTGGAAACCAGGGCTCCTAAGAATGCTGCCGGGGTGGTATTCTTTTTGGGCATCAATTCTAAATGCTTAAACAAATGGGTCATGAGACCAAAATGAGGTCAGTAAAATATACCGAGGCACACTCCCTCCTGATAGATGAGCTGAAATGAAAACCATTCCGAAGTCTACGTTCAGCAGAATAATGAATTCTGTGTTTCTGATCATTAAAGTAGAAATTATAATAGAGCTTATTCTCTCCCACTATTCCTGAGATTTAACTCTTCGGAGGTCATAATAGATACGCCCTATTAAATAATGCAAGCCAGACAACGCTGACTTAATAAAACCGAAATGTCACTTTGGGTTTGAATTGATTTTTTATTTGAGGGCCTCTTAGGCCTGCAAATCAGAGCTGCCTGGCTTTCACACAGCAGAGGGAGGCTGCCTTTCCCAGGGTTAGTTTAAAAAATGCAGATTGATGGGAAAGGTTTGTGTTGGGTCAGTATCGAGTGGCCTTCTCCTGGGGGTTTGAATTATTCATGAACATCCATGTGTTTTGTGTTTCTTGCCTAACGCTGTAGAAGGTGGGGACATGAGGAGACTGTAGCCAGCTGCGAACAGACTGCCTCCTTGAACAGGGTCAGCAGCTAGAGGAGGGTGGAGTTGTACAACAATAGGGTCTGGATCTCATTTTACAAGAATTTGGATCAATAAACCTTGAGGCTAAACAACCAGCCAAGAGCTGATGATACCCAAGTTTTATATTATCTACCACTCATTTTTGACAAGCTGTCTACTCTTTGTACAAAGGTAAGAAACAATAAAACTGACTACCTGCCTTCTGATTATGAATATGGTTATCTTTGGCTGCCTCCTACGGTGACCTTGAGGTTCAGTGGCTACTGAACATTCAACTGGCACATGGAGATGGGACCCAAGAGAGCTTATATCACTCCTGGGCCACCTTCCTCTGGCTCTGTGACTCCAAGGATGTCCTCTACCATTTCTGAGCTACAGATTTCTCTTCTATAAAACATAGTCTTTTAGGTTTCTTCAGTGGTCCTTCCTTCTTTCCTCCTTCCTTCCCTCCCTCCTTCCTTCCTTCCTTCCTTCTTTCCTGTCTTTCCATGCAGAGCACTGTCTTCAAATAAAACATTCCCTGCAAGTCATATACATAAGAACAGATAAAAGCAAGGCTGTTCAGACTAAAGTGGGGACTGGTAGGAGTCCAGGAAAGGAGATGTCAAACCTCTTATTTTCCCAACTTGATAGAATTGGAAATTTCCCTGATTGGTATTTTCCCTGATTGCTGTGCATATATAGTATGCTATTTTAGAGCAGTCAGAGAAGCAGGGAATGAAGAATGATAGAAAAGGAATAGAAGAATAAATTCTTGGATTAATGCTATAGTATTGGACCCAGAGGGCTATAACACAGTAATCTAGAAGAGACGTCAGCCATATCAACACCTGAGATCTGGAGGTCGAGTTTCTCTATCCTTATTTTCCTTACCAGATTAATACCTGCAAGGAACCAGCTGGCTTCCCAGTGGCTAATGACATTATTGCACAGGTTTATTCTAGGGTCAAGGGGAAGGTGTCCTTTGTCATCTGGGTTCTTACTTTGTTGTCAGCCCTGGACAATAAATGAAGTTTTATAATTTTTTTCTTTCTGACAAAAACAAAAATATTGCACTACCTTTTACCAGAATACAAATTTCATCTAAGGAAGCAGGCCAAGAAAAATATCCAGGAAGAACTCTACTTTAACCTACTTAACCTAAAAAAAAATAATCTATGACCTGAATACTACATGCAAAAGGTGATCGTAAACCAAAAAAAGAAACATCTAAAGTTCAATTCATTTTTTCTTGCTGTTAATTAAGGCTTTGTGAACAGTGACCTAAGAGTGTAACATTCCTTTCGACAAGGGGAAAGAATAATGGCCCCACCCCTCAAGATGGCCAATGAATGGACAAAATATGCATTGATTATGCATGCAATTACCCCAAAGTTTGTTATTTTACAAAATTGAATTCTTTTCTGCTGAAGTCCAATGCTGAGTAATTAAATGCAGACTGTACTTAATTTTGTCACCGTACAAATAACAGAGGTTATGGAAAGTGTTATGGCTCCGTGGTCATTAATATTCCACTGGTGTTGGAATAGATTAGCAAGTGAAGAACACAGCAGGTTAGGATTATATGAATCTATTCAAACCCCACATAATGAATGTGGAGAAGAGTGATTTGAATGTCTAATATCAGTCACTCAGCAGAATGAAAAAGAGACTCTCATGCCCACTCCCACAGCTTTGAAAGAACTGTTTATTTCAGAAATTTTCACTCACTTACTATTATAATCAGACCTACTGAAATAAATTGCTAATAATTGTCAAGCCAAATGAACTCATTTTTTTTTCTCTAGGAAATTTTTCAATTTCCCATGCAGTCACGAGAAATCGTATTCTGTTGCTCTTTTAGCTGAAGAGATTCAGAGCTGTCTGCCAGCCAGAGGAATTCAGATATGCTTCCGTTCACGTTAACTCTTCCCTACATTCAGTTCTCCTGAGCCAGACATCTGTCCCACTTGAGCTCAATTGCCAGTGGTTATTTTCACTTTTTAAAATTTACTAACACAAGCCGGGCGTGGTGGCGCATGCTTGTAATCCCAGTACTTGGGAGGCTGAGACAGGAGGATCCAGGTTCGCAGCCAGCCTCAGCTACTTAGCGAGGCCCTCCACAACTTAGTGAGACCCTGTTTCCAAATAAAGAATAAAAAATAGGATTGGGGTGTAGCACAGAGGTAGAATGCCTCTGGGTTCAATCTCCAGTACTGCAAAAAAAATTACTAACACATATTATACGCACTAATGGGGTTCAGTGTATATTTTCATACATGCATTCAGTGTGCACCGATCAAATCCAATTACCCTTCCACCCTGCCACCAACATACCCTTCCCATCTCTAGTAATTACTATTCTACTTTCAGCTTGGCTTGTTTGTTTGTGTGTTTGTTTCCACATATGAGAGAGAACATTTAGTACTTGTCTTTCTGTGTCTTCCTTATTTCCCTTAACATAATGTCCTCCAGTTCCACCCATTTTGGTGCCAATGATAGTGGTTCATTCTTCTTTTGGACTAAATAATACTACATTGTATATGTATATGATATTTTCTTTTTTCATTTATTTATCAATGAGCATCTAAGCTGATTCCCTATCTTAACTATTGTTTTCTCACTTTATAATAGAGATAGCAAGAGTGTATTTACATCAATCTTCTTATGAATTGTTATTGATTAGGCTACTGAAAAGAAGAGATTATACACTAGAATTAAGGGATGGAAAGAAATATACCCATTCCGAGTCGGATGTGATGGTGTACACCTGTAATCCCAGTACTTGGAAGGCTGAGATAGGAAGATCACAGGTTCAAGGCCAGCCTCAGCAAGTAGTGAGACTCTTATCAACCTAGTGAGACCCTGTTTCAAAATAAAAATAAAATCCGACTGGGGGTATAGTTTGGGAGGTAGAATGCCCCTGGGTTCAATCCCCAGTACCACAAAAAAAAGAAGAAACATACACATTCTGACATGAAAGAACATTATCTATCTGGAATCCTTGATAGTAAGAATGAGGAATTAATAAATTATGTCAGAAGAGATCTTCAGAAAATAGAAAAATTAGTAAGAACCCTGGTGAAGAGGAAGAAAGTAAAATGGATTACTACAGGACTGAAGAGCCACAGAGAGGAAACTGCCCCACAGTATCTTCACTGCAGCATCAGATTTTCCTCCCTGTGCATAAAGCACCGTAATCACAGGGAAACAGAAACAGATTTGTCAGTCATTTTTCCCAAGACTCTCTGAAGGGGCTTGACAGCTGTCATCATTTGCCACTAAGTCCAAACTGTGATACTCTCAGGAATGTGAATACAGACAGCAAGAAACACCAGGATGCAGGTGACCAAGTTCTTTTTGAAAGTGAGTATTGCTCATTTTTAATGTTTCCAAAGCCACCATCATGTCATGACAAATGAATAAAAGAAAAGTTATTGCCCTACACCTATGGTACAATAATAGTTGAAGGACTCATGCATGTGAAAATGCTCACAGTAAAATGTAATAATAGTTTAAAAGAGGAGGCTGAGGAGCAGGAGGGAAACTGTCTTGAGTTTCCTGTGAGTTCATCCTCCTGAGATCACAAATGAGAGTCAGGTTCTCATCCACACTTGACTGACTCTGGCTTCTTCCTGGTCATCCAAGGAACTCTATTCCCTGCAAAGCTTCCCCTTTATCACCAAGAGTTTCCGGTGTCCCCGGGGGATGTCTCCCATGCCCTCATAAACATAGGCACCGGCATCCATGAGACATCACCATCAGATCCCCACAGAACTCATCTCTCTGCTTGCTATCACTGGTACAACCATCCACTAGACACTACCCATTGTGTTCTGTACATTTTCCACACACTACCACTACTATGAGCTTTCACCACTAGTGCTAAAAAATTTTAGCCATTTCTTGCATCTGTTACAGAATTCCACTGGACGTGGCTGACATTTGCATCTCCTTCCACCCATCACCACCCAAAGCATTGGGTCCAAGCTGGGTAGCAGTTTAGGGGAAATTCTTTCTTCTCCCTCTTTACACACCTATCCATCAGTAGTACTTACATATTTTTTAGTGGAATAGCATTGCCATATCTTATGTTAAACCTTTTCCTGCTTAGAACCAAGACAAGAGTCCTCCTTCAGTTGCTGAGCTGGAGTCTAACTCAAAAGCCAGCCATCACTCAAGGCTCACATCATCCTGTTCCTGCTGTCTACCTATAAGTTGTGCTGTTCCTGATATGTTCTTACCTGGGAGACTCCGATGCAAAAAGATTTCTGATGGACCATCACATCAACCCATCTAATCTGCCCAGCCTGACTGTCAGGTGTAGAGATGATGTAAACTCAAATAGGGATCCCAATACATACACTAGGAAGCAACAATTCTCCACATCTAACACTTTTGTCTTTTAACAAACATGTACACATTATTTTCTCCTCTTCTATTGAACATGGCACAGAGTTACAATTGCTAGAATACTCCTTGTTTCTAGACATCAAGGCTTTTAGTGTGCTTCTAAAGCAAATAGAATCCAGTACCAATCTAAGAACTTATCTTCAGTCTTCAGCTTTTATTTTATTTATTTATTTATTTATTTTTTTTTTTGCGGTACCAGGGATTGAACCCAGGGGCGTTCTACCTCCACGCTACGCCCCCGGCCCTATTTTTTTTTATACTTTATTTTGAAACCAGGTCTCACGAAGTTGCGGAGGGCCTCACTAAGTAGAGAGGGAGAGAGAGAGAGACAGGGAGAGAGAGAGGGAGAGAGAGAAAGAGAGAGAGAGAGAGAGAGAGCTGAGGCTGGCCGCGAACCGGATCCTCCAGTCTCCGCCTCCCAAAGTACTAGGATTACAAGCCTGCGCCACCATGCCCGGCCAGTCTTCAGCTTTTAAAACGAAGCTCCTAGTCACAAGTTAAACCATTGTCCTTGGAGCCGGGTGTGGTGGTGCATAATTGTAGTCCCAGTACGTGAGAGGCTGAGTCAGGAGGATTGGTCAGGTTCATGGTCAGTCTCAGATACTTAGTGAGGCCCTCTGCAACTTAGTGAGATCCTGTTTCAAAATAAAGAATAAAATAGGACTGAGGGTGTAGCTCAGAGTTAGAATGCCTCTGAGTTCAATCCCCAGTACCACACACACAAAAAAACAAAACACATAGTGCTAATCATACTGAAGGATGTTTATTTTTTCTGCAGAATAACAACACTAAATTCCCCTTCCAACCCAGCCATGGAATGGCTAACAGCAAAGAGAGAAAAGCTCTGAGCTCCAAAGTCATATCCTGGTCCATCACGACAGGTATCACTCTGTATTGTAATTTATTTTTTATTCATCCCTCTTTCTCACAAGCTCTGGGTTGGTGTCTGTCTTGTTCACCATGGTATCCCCATGACCCAATAGCTGGCATGTGGGATATTCACAATACATACTGAATGAATGACTTTTACATCTTCTGAAGTTTGCTTTACAAAGACTTTACCCCATCCATTTCTGTTTTACCTCCATCCTCTTCTTTCTGTCCAAAACTTAAAAGTTGTGGGTGCTAAACAAATAGTTTGTAATAGGATTCTGTTTATTTCTCTGTGTCTGACACCAGTTAAAAAAAAAGTGGCTTACTTTTCCTTCAGATTGACTCTATAAAGGTATTTACATATTTTACAATATAAACCTATAATTCCCAAACAGGGTATACCTTTAAAATTTGGGAACAAGATTAATTACCATGCTTTCAGTATTTAATACTGTCTTATATATGACATGAGTGAGTTTTACCAAGATGAGAAGGGGCCGCCATAGAAAGATAGTTTCCAAGTGTTTTTGCCAAGACTGGGGTGTTTGCCAACCCTCTATCTAGAAAGTCAAGGTATCACTTTCATCTAATCATGGAAGCTTTTAAGGGGGGAAAATGACTCTGATTAGAACAAATCTGTAAACTCCACCCAGGAGGAAATGTCCTTTGGAAATGAGCAGACTGGGTATCCAATCAAGCAGATGTTCTATCCATAGTGTGGGTCTGTCTCCGGAGTCTAGCCATCTCTGTGAGCCTCTGCAACATAGCGGCTGTCCATTAAGGGGCTGCCCACGACCCCCCATACCCCAAAGCAGCTGTCAGCCCCTCATTCTACCTTTGTGTCTGCAGGGCTGTGGCTTATTTGTAGCATTGCCTCAAGTCTTACTTTTCCTCAAGTTTGATGGTCTCTGGCTATGTTTTTCTCTGACTTCAATGTTCTCATTGCACAATAATGGTTACACACAAAGCTCTCCACCTTGCAACCCAAATTTGTGACATTACATTAAGTGCCTCATCTGAAACGCTCTTCCTTGGCAAATAAGACTCTGTAAAATTTTATGATTTCATCCAATATTGAGATGAAATTTCTACCAGAGCATTCCCTGCCAATATGTCACTCACATCCATCAAAGCTACTATTTCTTTTGTCGGGGTGAGTTCTGAATGCAACTGTAGACTGCTCTGTGGCTATGTGTGCTGCTGCTCAGAGATGTCAGTTACCTGACATCCCATAGGAGCAGCCCATGACCTACCCATGACTCTTAAGAGTTTGTGTATGAGCTGGCTGTTGTGGCACACGCCTGGAATCCCAATACTTGGGAGGCTGAGATAGGAGGATCTCAGGTTCAAGGCCAGCCTCAGCAACTTAGCGAGACCCTGTTTCAAAATAAAAATAAATAAATAGATAAAAAGTTCTAAGGATATAGCTCAGAGATAGAATGCCCCTGGGTTCAATCCCCAGTACCAAAAAATAAAAAAAAAAAGAGTTGGTCAATAAATTCCCCAGTCCTCTTGCCTCTCAGCTGAATTAATTCTGAGCCTTGCATTTGACACTATTTCCTATACTCTCCTTTCAGGTACAAATACCAGTGGTCCACAGGCAGTTGGCTTAATAGGGAACATTCTATTTCTTACCTTTCCTTCCCTGTATCACTCATCCGATCTCTGCACAGACCCAACAAATGATTTTTTTCTTAAATTACATCTCAGTGTATATTTCTGGGGAAATCCAAACTAAGACATGCCATATATATATTAAACTAAATTGAAAGTAAGGTTTCAGTTATTTGAGTCTCTTTATATTTCCTCTCTTCTTTTCACTTCCAGAGACTAGATGGATGAATGGTCAATATTCTGGGAGGTGCTTTCCTGAATTGGAAATTATTACTTGGCTGCCTTCTCTGTAAACAGGCTAACACACTCGTGTGCAAAACTACATAACACTATGGCCGCCTAGGGCATCCAGGAAAGTGGTTCATATAGATTCACCTCACAGCATGCTGCCCAATCGAAGATGCCCTCAGAAGAGCCATAGCTTGTGATTAACACAGCCAAGGCAGTTTTCTTCCCACTTCCGAATGCATGGGAAGAGAAACAAGCCAAAGGGAAACATCGAGAAGTTAAAGGTAATAAAAGAAAGCATCCTTTAATTTTATAAAAGGAATCTTGGCACCCTGAACCATAATTTACCGTTTTTTGGCACTGGGGATTGAACCCAGGGACATTCTACCTCCGAGCTACACCCCCAGCCCTATTTTTCTTTTATTCTTCATTTTGAAACAGGGTTTCACTAAGTTTCGGAGGACCTCACTAAGTAGCTGAGGCTGGCCGCAAACCCGGATCCTCCTGTCAGCCTCCCAAGTACTGGGATTACAAGTGTGCGCCACCACACCCAGCTAACCATAATTTACTTATAAGCTTATATTTTTATTAAGGATACTATAGATCTGCATTGCCCAATATGGTACCACCCAAGGAGATAGCTGTGGTTGAAATACAGTTGGTTTGAGAGATGAGTTGTCAAGAGTAAAATACACATGTGGTTTCAGATACTTATTACAATAAAAAAAGTTAGCTATCTTTTTAGTGATTATTGTATGAGTTACATGTTTAAATATAATAGTTTGGACATGCTAGTTTAAATTAAATATATTAAATAAAATATATTGTTAAAGATAAATTCAAGCCAAGGCATGGTGGCACATACCTGTAATCCCAGGACTTGAGAGACTGAGGCAGGAGGATCATAGGTTCTTAGCCAGCCTCAGCAACTTAGTGAGATCCTCGGCAACTTAGTGAGACCCTGTTTCAAAATAAAAAATAAAACAGTGCTGGGGGTATAGCTCAAAGGTAGATTTCCCCTGCATTTAATACCCAGTACCACATTAAAAATAAAAAATTATAATAATAATATTTCACCTGGTTTCTTTGACTTTTATAATGTGGCTACTAGACAATTTGCAATTACCTACATGGCTTCCAAAATATTTCTATTAGACTGCACTAGTCTAGATTATGCTATATAACACACAAACTCTGACTTCCCAGTAGTAAATAATACAAGAATAATCAATTTCTTAGTCATAGTCCATATTGAAAACTGGTACATATACAAATCCAGTCAGGGGTTCTGTTCCACTCAATCTCTCAAGTACTGAAACTGATGGAGAGCTTATCATTTTGATCAGATAAATGATAATGAAACCTCTTCTCTTGCCCCCCCCCCCAGAGGCAGAAAATGTTGAGAGATTCTACCCCTTGTTTGGGCTCAGAAGGAACACGCATTACTTCTCCCCACAGGCCTTTGTTAGAACTTGTCACAAGATCACCTGCAAAGGGGTGGGGTGCCGAGAAATGTCACTCTCCCATGAATCAGATGAGTCACAGTAGATAGGGGTACACACCCTACGTGTTTACCACAATGTGCACAGCTTGGTGGGTGACGTCTTAACTTCTAATATCATTCATTCCAGGCCAGAGGATAACAATATAAACACGGCCAGATGGCATAGCAAGATGTTATCCATCATTTACACTTTGACAAGAGCCATGTAAGCATCCTTTCCTGGAGACAATTATGAAAACTGACAGAGAGGTGTTTTCAGATGAGGAAAAGAACCTGAGGTTGTGGAATTGGCACAGCACCGAGAAGTTAGAAATACAGAACAGAAACTTGCCTAACCACTCTATTTTTTTTTTCTGGCAGATCCTGTGCTTTGATATAGATCTCAGGTGAATAAAATGTCACCTAATGAAGGCCAGACAGTGGATCAGATAGAACACATACAGTGAATTCCCAAATCTAATTACCAGAAATACTTTGTGGGAATAGTGAGAGTGGCTCTGTCTCTGAGGAACAAAGTCATACTTAGATAAAATCCCAACATATCATTATGGTGAATTCATCAGTTTGGTATTGTTATAACAAAATACCAGAGGCAGATAATTTATAAAGAAAAAGATTTATGTATCTCACAGTTTGAGAGGCTGAAAGTCCAAGATCAGGTGGCCTTATTGGTTTGTCTTTTGGTGAGGGTGGAAGATGGTGGCAGTGAGTACAGGTGCAAATGGTCATAACTCAAACCCAAACAAAAAGAGGGGGTCACATAACGTTCCCCTTTTTAAGGGTCCCACTAAGTTGCTGAGGCTGACCTTGAACCGGCGATCCTCCTGCCTCAGCCTTCCAAGTACTGAAATTACAGGTGTGCACCACCATCCCCTCTGAGGGCACACCCCAGTGACTTAAGGACTTGCCATTAGGTCCCACTTCTTAAAGTTTCTACCACCTCTCAATAGCACCTTGGGACTAAGCTCTCAGCACCTGGACCTTTCAGAGACACTCAACATCCAAACCATGGCAGACGGGGAGATTGCCATTCTCCAGCACGACTCACAAACTCACTCCCCTATTTTAACAAGAAAATGCTAAATGGCGAGCCATTGTTACTTGGTAAATATGAAATTCTAACAAGAATGTCAGATGCTCTCAAGAATTACTTCTCAAAGAGACTTAAGGAACACCCACATTTTGTAACAATAAGTTGGTCAAGGAGAACATGATACTGAAGTGTGCTTAGCTGAGACCAGCTAATTGCTAGGTGTAGACATGAAATGCTTCCCATGACCTGGAACTCTTCTTATTTTGTTCTTTCGTGGCTGAACCATTTATTTTCATGGGATTTCTCCAGAGCCCAACAAGTAATGCGATTTCAAATGGTTAAATTACATTTACATCTATTCCATACTGCCTCTTTGAGATGACTTCCAGAAAGCCGTGAGTACCATTTGAGATGCCCCCACATCTTTCAGCACATATTAATTCATTTTATTTATGTCTCCTCTCTAACTATATGCATATTTTTCAATGTAACTCTCAGAAGGTGCTCATATTTATAAGTTATCAAGAACACATCTCTGTGGCCCTCATGAAATAAAATGCTATCTAATTTGGGTTAATGCTGTGACTTTATTTTCTTATAGAAAATGATGTCACATTTTGGCTTAAAATTTTGATACTCAGGATGGAAAAGGGAAATTAAAAATTATCCCTAATAATTCCAGACTATATGAAAGAGCTAATCAAGACAATGATTTGCCTTTTATTAAAAAATAATAAAGATAATTTCACCTGTCAAGTTTTTCTTCTAATATTAAGCCATTTTTACTGAAAGGTATTAAGATTTTATCTAAATAGAACAAATTAATCAAATATTTGGTCAGAAACATCTGTCATGAGTATATGTACAAGCATTAAAAAAATGAAGGACTCCACATTTATAGACACAAATCTATTATGAGTGGAAAGTTTTCAACAAGATGCTAAGAACAGGTGAGCATAATTTTGGCTCTGGGTAGATTGTGGAATGACAGTTATGCTAAGGACAAATATAGCCAATAGCAGTGATATTTATAGATAAAGCAGATGGTTATAACACGGCATGTTTCCAAAAATGATAGTCTGCCTGAAAAATAAATACATCCTTGACTGAAATGCAATTGTACCTGATATTCTACCCTTCAATATTTGTAGAAGAATCGAGTTGAAGGGATCTTATCCCTATATAAAATCTTCCTACAAAGCTACAGTAATAAATCCAGCAGGGTATTAGAATGAGGTAGACATATTCATCAATAAAACAAAATTCACAGTCCAGAAATAAACCTTCACATCTACTTATTTTTGACAAGTATGCTAACACAATTTAATGAGGGAAAGGCTTTTCAAGAAACGATGTTGTCCATATGCAAAAATATGATTTTGCTGTAAAGCTTTGTTAATAATAATAACTAACTTAACTTATCCATTTGTCAATGTATACATATGTTGGAACAACAACTTGCACATGAAAAGTACATGTTGTACATGAAAAATACATATAACTTTTACTTTTCAATTTTAAAATAAAATTTTAAGACAGAATAATATTGGAACCCATACCTCACACCCTATAGAAAAGCTAACTCAAAATGAATCATGTATCATACCTAAAACTGTAAGACTTAAAACATATGGGTAAAACTTCATGACCTTGCCCAATGCAATAGATTATTCACTATGACATTGGAAATGTAAGCAATAGTCATATGAGGCATATGACATTTTGGTCAACAACTCACTGCATAAACAACAGTGCTCTCATAACATTGTATCATTTAGTGATGCCATAGCCATCTTGGTTTGTATAGGAACATTCTGATTTTTCTCATAATGATAAAAGCACCTACAAATGCATTTCCCAGAACATATTCCCTTCATTAAATAATGCAAGGGTGTATATATGTTTGACTTCATAAAAATTTTTTAATTGAGCTTCAAGGACATTATCAAGGAAGTGAAAACATAACCCAAAGAATGGGAAACTATATTTGCAAATGACATATCTCATAGTGAATTTGTCTCCAGAATATATAAAAAAGCTCTTACAACTGAAAGACAAATACCCATTAAAAACAGACAAAAGAATTTCATAGCCATTTCTTCAAAGAAGCACACACGGCCAATAAGCTCTTGAAGAGATATTTAATAGTATTAATCACTAAGGAAATGCAAATCATAGCCATAGTGACTTATTATTTCACATCCAGTCAGATGGCTAGGATTATAAAGAATGGTAATAACAAGTGTTGGTGGAATTGTGGAGAAGATGGAGCCCTCATGCTTTGCTAGAGGGAATAATATAAACTAAGGCAGCCACACTAATAAGCAATTTTGGCAATTCACAAAATAAAGATAGAATTACTGCATGACCCACTACTAGGAATATACCCAAGAGGACTGAAGAAAAATTTGTCCACTCAAAGACCCTACATACAAATGTTCATAGCAGCAGTATTTATAATACCCCCAAACTGGAAATAGCCTAAATGTTCATCAGCTGATGAAGAGACAGAAAATGCTGTATATCCGCACAATGAAATGTCATTTAGCTACAAAAAGGAATCAAGTTCTGAAGCATGCTACAACCTGAATAAATCTTGCAAGCAATATGCTAAGTGAGAGGAACCAGTCAGAAAGATTCTACAGACAGGAAAGTCCAGACTAGGTAATTCACTAGAGACAGGAACTGATTTCTAAAAAAACTTCATTTTTATGCAATACCAAAATATCGGGTTGTAAATGGAAAAAAAAATATATTTTTTGTCCAAGAGAACCTGTTGTAATAAAATTTGTTATTTCATTAACCCAAAACATACCTTTGAACATCTATTTATTATTAATTCATACAACAGGTATCAATTGAGCACCTCCTAATATCAGGTAGCACTTTAGTCTTTGACGATACAGAAATAAGCCAAATAAGACGGCTCTATACTTAGAAATCGACATCTTAGAGGAAACATGAATAATAAATATGCAAATTCATAGACATGTAACGACATAGCTATGTATGTAAGAAAGATAATTCAGATACTGACAAGTGCACTAAAAAAAAGACACGGGGAGAAGGAAGGTGCCTGGAGAGAGGGATTCTAATTTCGATAGGTCCATCAGACAAAGCCTTGCTGGGGCAGGGACATTTGTATGACATTTTGCGTGGAAGATGGTCAGACAAAATCTGGAAGAAATGCCCCAGACAGAGACAACATCAAGTCGAACAGACCAGAAGTGAAAAGATGCTTAGGATTTTAAGGTATAGTGAGGATGGCCTGGTAAGCCCAAGCCAATTTAGATAGCGCCTCCTAGACCACAGAGAGGCATGTGTAAATGTAAGCATACATGTTGGCTTTGTGGATCACACTGTCACACGCTGCGCTTTCCTGAGTCTACTAGTCTAGACTGAGGGACAAACATTAAACAAATCATCACAAAAGCAAAACCAGAATTATCGATTGAGATCCCGTAGAGGAAAACCCCAGAGAAACTGATTGAATTTGAGGGTGTGGAGGGCTCGTGGAGGAAGTAGCCTCCATGGAGAAATGTGAATGGGAGTTCTATAACCAGTTATATGAAATCTATTATTTAAAATTAGATAGGTTCCTAGGATTCATTCGCTTTAATTAAAATTAAAAAAATGGCGACCGTAATGAGGTTTCTGATGAAAAAGAATGACAAATTTTCAAACAGACTACATCTCATCAGACATGAAAATTTTATTATCTTTGCAATGACAGATTGATTCACTATACAGGACTTCATAATATTTGAAATTAGGAACATGACATTAAACTTCACAAACTGATTACCATAATTATAGTTCATTTGATCTTGATTGCTTTTGTAAGGGACTCCTGATTAAATCTGTCTGCCCTTGTAATTCCTAAAGCCTGTTTCTTGCACATTAAGAATTTCTTGGGATAATAGTTCAGTATTTCCCTTTCAGCCCTCCCCCACTGCCCACACCATATTCTGACAGTTGTCTTAACCATAAATGCATTGTTTAAAAAAAAAACAAAAAAAACTTAGAGTCATATTTGTCCTTTTTGATTTGCAAAGATTTTCAGAGACTCAAAACAATTCAGGGAAGTTAAGCATTCTTAATTCTGTTTTCTGGGAGAGGAGACTGAGGACATAAAAGCAAAGAGAACTGTCCTAAGCCACATAACTGGTAAGAGGCAAAGCTGTGCTGGACAGGGGTCTTGGACTTCCAGCCTCCAAGACTGGGAGAAAATAAACCAGTTGCTGAATTCTCCCAGTCTAATCTGTTATACTGCTCTACCAAACTCATATAGAGTCATATGCCACATAAGGACATCTTCGGTCAATGACAGACTGCCTAGAAGATGATGGTCCCATAAGATGGTAATGGAGCTGAAATCTTTCTATCACCTAGCCACATCAGAGCCAGAAAACTTTGTAGTACAATGCATTGTTTACCTGCTTGTGGCTACAGCAGTGTAAACAAGCCTACTGGGTGCAGATCACAGGAAAGTATAGCACATGCAAGTATGTACAGTACATACTAGTTGATAATAATAACAAATGACTATGTTACTAGTTCCTGTATTTACTACATTATGTTTTTGTTATTTTAGAGTGAACTACTTATAAAATAAAAAGGTTACTTCTTACAATGAAACAAGCCATGTTACGCTGGCAGCAGCCCCACATCTCATGTTTATTGCCTCTCTCTCTTTTTTTTTTAAACTTTGCATTGTAATTATACATCTTGATGAAGTTCACGGTGATAGAGGCATACATGCACCCAGAACTTTTTGATCCCTCCCCCAGTTCCCACCACAGTGCCTCTCCCTCCCCACCTTCCCGTGCTCAACACATTGATTAGCTTTGATAAGTTTGTGTATGTACCATTGAGGTATTTCCCTCTTCAAGTCTTCCTGCCCGCTCCCATCTCCCTCAGTGAGGGCCCCTCCTTCACTCCTCTAGGGTTTCTCCTCCTTTGCCCAGGGTCATTTTCTCTTTATTGATCTTATGCTATTGTCTTCATCATGAACCTAGAGGCATCACAGTCCTAGGACCATATAGCCCAGGAGTGTAGTACACGACACAATCCAAGTTTGTGTAAGTATACTCTATGATGTTTGCACAGTGATGAAACCACCAATTTTTCTCAGAACATGTCCCCATCATTAAGTGATGTATAACTACAGGTATGACCATTTTCCTTCCAATCATCATACCTCTCTAAGACAGACAGTATTATAATAAGCACCCAGCCCTAAAAGGACTGATTGGAAAACAAGAGGGGTCAGGTCTACTGGGGGTTGGGGGGCCTCAGCAGACCTGTCTGTGGGAAGATAACAAAGAAAATATCTAGGAAATAAGGGAGTGTTCTTTTCTTCTTGCCTAAAGACAGTAAAATCAGCTTCCCAGTGAGGAATGCCATTCCCTCCTCCTTCCCAGTGGAGCACACAAAACACCACTCCATTCTTCCAAGTGAACTAGCTCATTGGGATTTACAGAGTAAAAGAAAGGCAGGTTGTTTGAGTCTTTGCAAAAAGAAAAAAAATCTTTGGCACAGACGGAAAAATTCAGAAGCAGGAAATCAAGATTCAACGGGCGATTCTTTTCAATAGTCTTGCTTTTACCTTTCTGCAACTTCCTTTCCTTTTCTTTTTTATTTTTGTATTCAGAATCATAGCCACCATGGTCATGCAGTTCTCAACTTGCCTTGGTTATATTGTAGATTTTTAAAAGACATAGAAAATCGCTCAAATGAGACATGGCAAGTGAGAAATGGAAAGAGAGAATGAGGTATTCAAAGCTCTGAAAGCCACTGAGGCCACCTGTGTTGCTGGGAGTCCAGGCTTTAGGGCACCAGGTAACAGTAGGGTCAAAAAGCATCCCCACTGTCCAGGCTCCAGGTGAGGTCATTCCCTCCAAGCCCACTGAAAGTCATCCTTCCCTGAGCAGCCAGCGGGCTGGGCAGACAGGAGCTTCCCCTCGGGAGAGGCAGGAGCCCTTCCTATGCCCTTGGCTAGCTGATCTTAATCATTCTGGATCGCAGGAATCAGCAAGGCCATCACTTGGAGATTTAATTATCTTTTCTTTACTCAATTATAATAATGAATGGTTCCAGGAGCTTATTAATTTTTCATTTCAGAAGAAGCGCATGAAGGCTACCTAGTGCATGGTTCTGGTGCCTTTCAAAAATCCCATGCATGCCTTGGATCTGCACATAGGCCTGATCCACGTGCTGAATCACACTGCACCTTACTGCAAGGGCTCAAAGCAAGGCCACACTCGCATGCACCTACACATCTGTTCACTGCTGTATCGCTGAACCCATTCTGACTTCACCGGGGTCCAGATCCTGGTGGCTTAGGGACTTCTCCATCCAGAGCCCAGGAGTCCCTTCTGTCTAACACCTCTCAATCTGTCCCCAGGACTGTATTTTCCCTGTCTCCCCCTTAATTCAAGATTCATCATCTCTCACTTGCATAAGGACATTAGCCTTAACTTTCTCTCCCAACCCCTCCCCCTGTATGCAACCATACCAAAATACCTCACTGGGACACATCATACTAGCAGGCCACTGGGCTTTATATATTCCTTTCCTTTGGCTAGGAATGCTCTCCTAAACTTGTTCCACCTCGCTGAATTCTACTCCTCCTGCAAGAAACAGCCCAAGGTTTGTGTACTCTGAGAGAGTTCCTATCTTCGAGCAGACCATGCACCATTGCCCCTAGGCTGAGACAGTAGAATCGCAGGTTCGAAGCCAGCCTCAGCAACTTAGCAAGGCCCTCAGCAACTTACTGAGACCCTGTTTCAAAATAAAAAATAAAATAGGACTGGGGGTGTAGCTTAGAGGTAGAATGTCCCTGGGTTCAATCCCCACCAAAAGAAAAGAAAAGAATTGGACACTTCTCAATATATATTTCTCCATAACCAGGTTGTATGTGAATATTCAGTGTATTCCAAATTATAGTTACCCTGGTTTTTCTCGATTTTTCTTAGTCATCATAGCACTGGATTGCCGCTGACACAGCCCCCAATCAGACAGTACCTCCTTAGAGGATATAGAGGGACCTCTGCTCCATGGCCTGTTCTTTAGAGAGTTCCGTATGTTACAGCCATACCCCAAAACACACCTACTAATAACTACATTCACCTCTACAACTTTGGAGTTGGCACTTGGTATTTGCATAAATAGACCTAGAACCCTAAAGGATCTAATCCTGTATGACCAACAGTACATAGGTCCCAGGAAAATGCTTTTCCACCTCTCTTTTCCCATGCCCAATACAAAGAGGACTGCATATAAATGGTGTGAACATATTTGGGTTACATCACTACCTAAGTCGGAGATAGACTGCTTCACAGAATGAATGTTTGACAAGCAGGAAAGCTTGGGTAAAAAGAATGACACAATAATTAACTTGTCTCATCTGTCTTCTCAGAAATGCAGTGGACTCTTGCATAATGAGTTATAATTTTCCAATGATACCAGGTACCTCATTTCTTGCTTCTCTTTGGTCTCAATTCTTTATTGAAACCAAAGAGGTTTTTTTTCTTTTCTTTTACAAATGAACACAGTAGTCACATTGGTTGGCATATGTGGGCTGAGGAGCACTTTGCAAAATAACACAATTGCTTGTACAAACATCAAAACAATACCTAGATAAATGCAATCGCGAAGTTTAGTTGTGTTTAAGAGTTTGTCAACTTTAAGTCAAATAAAAACATAGTTGTACACATATTTCACCATAACTAAGGCTTGCTGGTCACATTGGTTCATGTGCTTTCTACCTTTCTGATAATTACGCGGATGGATCATGGAACTCCCTTTATACTCTTGCCCCTGCATCTTGAGATCCAGTTATCATGCCACACCTTCCCCTGGAAGATTATCAGGATCCCCATGTTTAAGCCATCCCTGAGAAAAATGGTGAGCATGTCATGATGGTGTTGACCCTAATAATCTGTAGACTATCTCTGGTAGTCAAGGAAAGACAAATTAAGCTTTCAGATTAATACATAGCATGTGATTATGAGCAGGGTGCAATGAGCATCTATAATATTACACAAATAGCTGTGATTTCTTCCTTACAAGTTGATGGTGGCCATGTGTTCACATATAATTCAGTTCCACAGTTGCACTTTTCGTGTTTGATTCATTGTGAATCTCCCCGGTACCGCTCTCATTCGTCATTTTGCGGTTCCACATTTGCATAGCTGGCTCCACTCCTAAAAGACAAAGACCAGATCATATTCTTCCTCGTCAAAGAACCTGCTGCCTGTGCGTGCATTTAATGGAATTTCTTGCAAATTTCAATCCTATCTGACAAAAGAATGAAGGCATTTGTTAGAAGAAAGTTTCTGATCTTTGAAAAGAAATAGATAATCAAGGGCTCTTTGCTAATATAAACCTTTTTCTCTATTTTCTTTTCTCATTTTATGGATTGCGCTCCATAAATGCACATGAAATGAACAAAAGACACCGTAGGGGCAGTTTCCTGCTCTATAGAAATAATCTTACTGCCAGGGACATCTGTTCTTCAATTTTACCTGAGTTTTCCTTATCACATTATCTGTTTTATGGCATGTGATCATCTCGATTCTTTGGTCAACATTGACTTAGCATCTCCGAGGTGCTCTAAATCACCTTATATGTTTATTTGTATGTTTAGTTTTGTATTGCTCTTTCTCGGTAGACTCTAAACTCCAAGGAAGTAGAGACCTGGCTGTTTTCTTATCAGATCTTTGGCACTTGGAAAAGAGCAGGTGTTAAATATACATGTTCTAAATGGAAGCGTGTGTGAGCACGCACCTGCAATCTCAACAACTCAAATTTTTGATATTTTTTCTCCCCTACTGCTTTCTTCTTTACTCAAATACCACCAAGGTGGAACTTATTTGCTTTCAAAATTAAAAAATAATGATGATTTGGGAGGACACTTGAATTAGCCATTCCTGGATGGTGATCGAAGGATGGACATTTTTACTTTTTCACCTCTCACGTCTGTCCTGATCCGCTCCTCACTATAACAGGCTACACATTGATGCCTGTTTATGCCACAGATTCTGTAAAAGTTCCCTGCATTATGCTGTAAAACCTCCTTCTCCCAGAAAACCTGCACCTAGCCACAACACATCTATTCTTTACAGCCAAGATTAGAAATTTTTTTCCAGTCAGATTTCACTTGCGTAGGAACAATCTTGTAGGCTATTAAATCTGACTTGCTGATCCCTGCTAACAGAGCATGTGAGGAGGCATCAAAGGGATGCTGACAGTGTCACATATATTAGAGTAAGCCCTTGATAGAGGCCATTAATGCGTCCTATGATGAGGAATGTGGTCTAAAGATAAAAACAGGCAGGCGGCCAGGCATCAGCCCAATCAACTTAATTTCACACATGTACAGCCGCTGATGTGTCTGCAATGAGATTAGGCAATCCCCTTGTTGGCAAACTCATTATAACTTTTTCAAATAACAAATCTCTAATTAGTTTATAATGTGGCTTTGGTGCAACTAAGTAGAAGGAGGGAAGAATAAATATTAGTCGATTCCAAAGTAGCTGTCTTGGAAACCTTACCCTTTAAGAAGACAAATATCAGATAGAAATGTGTACAGAAGGATTCATGGTTCTTTTGTTTTAAAATAGTTGGAGGGGTAGATAAGCAGAATGGTTTGCCCCATTCTATTTTCTGCCTTCAAAGAGAAAAGGAAATCATAGATTTGTTACGGGCTATCTCTTGAACCAGAATGAATGCTTCCTGTGCAATTTTAAGCCTGCAGCTGATTACTTGGTACGTTTCTCTGACACAGCAAGCCACACACAGGACAAGAAGTACTGTGTAAAAGTATAAAAATATGTCTGTTAGATGTCACCTGTGATTCTGATGACATATCAGAGCCAAGACACAGAGACACCAAGCCAAAACACCCTGCCACAAAGAAGGCTAGACTCCTGCTTCTAGTCAAATAAAGGAAAAAACTCATGGCTGGTAACGTGAATAGATTTCTGGAAACTGCTATCCTACCCCAAGTTAGGTACACAGGAAATACACTGCAAAGAAAAGACAGGACCTGTTGTGCACACCTGCAATGCGGCCCAAATGCAGAACTCCATTCAAAAGAAATCACAGAGAAAGCAACTGGATGAGTCGAGTGGGAAGTCAGGGAAAGGGAAGGACTGAGTCTGAGAATACTTCAACTGTACCACAAGTAAGCAGGTGTACACCAGAGTGGTAGCAGTCTGTGATTTCTGCATTAATGCTGTGGAATGTGTCTTTCTTTGACAAAATAGCAGAAAAAAGGCAGATCTTGAAAATATAATTATTTTAGTTGTTTTAATACTAGAATGTTCGACTATGGTATATTTGTTACCTTAATTCCAAGTTATGTGTTGCACATCCCCTCATTAAGTCAAAGGAAATTGCATGCGGGTCCCGCACAGGTACAGGGAGAGCCCTTCATTTGTGAGATGCGGGCACTTACCGATGCCTGAACTCTATGCTAGCTGAGATTATCCCCGCGTCTAATGGGAAAGATGCTCTGAAATCTGAATGGAGCATTATCTTGCTTTATAACTGTGTTGCCTAATAACAGGAAGAGGGCTCTGGGCCATAATTAATAGCCGTTCTTACAGATCTTTTAACTCTCCGTTGTCTCCAAGGAGCTTGCTTTCCATTAACATCTCCAGAAATAGCTTACTTTACATTATTGAAGTGCTGCAAGTGATCGCTTCCAAATTATTCCTTAGCTAATTATTAAAAAATGATTACTCAAAAAGCCTTTCCCACTTCAAATGGTACCTTTAAGTGCCTGGCAGTAAATATGAAGATAGGTCCATTGCCTATAGGAAGAATCTCTGCTTGTGATTTAGCCAATTCCATTAAGTCAATCTCCAGTGTACTCTAAAATGTGTTTTCATTACAAGTTATGGTGCTAAATACCATGGGAAATGATATGCAAATCAGCAATATTAACTATGCCAGTTAAGATGAGCCAAAGTAACCTAATGAAGGGATATAGCCACTATAAAGCTATGTTTTGCTTTTTTTTAAAGGTTAATTAGACTGCCTAATTATCCCAGACTGAGAGCGTATTATTCTCTTGGAAAATCAAGTATAATTAACTTAGAGAGGCTTCCCCTACAAGCAAAAACAAGTAAATAAAGAAACTCCAATTCGAAGTGGCTAACTTCCATTGAAGTCTAAAAAATGGCTTGATAGTTATGTGAATAATAAGAAACAAACAGAAACACACACACACACACACACACAAACACACCACACAACAATACAGTAAGCCTCCCTTTGTACATTCCAATCTCTGATTTCTGTTACCCATGTTCAACTGGGGTCTAAAAATATAGATGAAAAATTCTAGAAATAAACAATTCATAACCTATTAAATGATTTTATTGTATGATTTTATTTTATTATTTTATTTTATCAGTACTACTTTATTATTAATTGCTCATCTGTTACTGTGCCTACTTTATAAATTAAAATTCATCATAGGTATGTATAGGAAAGATGTAGTATACATAGGATTGATTACCATTTGCAGTTTCAAGCATCCACGGGGGCCTTAGAACATGGCCCCACAGATGAGGAGGGGCCTACTATAATTGTTAAATGTGGTCATTATGAGCCGGGCGTGGTGGTGCACGCTTGTAATCCCAGTACTTTGGGAGGCGGAGACTGGAGGATCCGGGTTCGCGGCCAGCCTCAGCTCTCGCTCTCTCTATCTCTGTCTCTCTCTCTCTCTCTACCTAGTGAGGCCCTCCACAACTTCGTGAGACCCGGTTTCAAAATAAAGCATAAAAAATAGGGCCGGGGGCGTAGCGTGGAGGTAGAACGCCCCTGCGTTCAATCCCCAGTACTGCAAAAAAAAAAAAAATGTGGTCATTATGAATCTACAAGATATAGAAGATCTGAATGAAAATGCATATTCATACTTTCTAACCTATATAAAATATTTTCCTTGAGAAAATGTAAAAAAATATTTTCTGGGAATGATATGTATATTGGACACTTGTTTTTGATACCCAACAACCATCCTCTTTCTTCGGGTGACACTACCCCAATTTTCCTTCTGGGGAACTATCCTTTGTATGGCTCCTCTTGCTTAAGCTTAACCTTGTATCCCTCACTTTATTACAGGTTATGTTCCAAACCAACCACTAATAAAACAAGTGTACACAATTGCCCACTTGAGAGTGGCAGGGAAGAGACCCTTCCCCATGTAAGCCAGTATGTGGCACTGGTGCCAAGATCAGTCCTAGGAAGCAGAATTTAAAATGGGACTTTGGCGTTATATCACTTGCTGGCTGGCAGACAATGGGGATCACATGGCTGATAGTTGAGGTGGAACTAGCAGCCCCCTTCATGCTGTAGCAGGATAATTATTAAAAACTTTTAATATAAAAACAAATAAAAGGGAGTCTATGGGTGAGTGCAATATCTCAGTTATTTGAAAACTTCAGGAGAAACAACAATTATGAGAACAATGAAATTTTACTTTTCTCTTGCTACATTCAAGAAAGACAAGGAAAAGCTGATGGTGATTAATTACTAATTTACGACAAAGTATGGAAGCCAAGGGGCCCCTTTGGCACCATATAAAGAGATACTCATCTGTTGTAGCCAGAGGCCAGGAAAATCTGAGGATTGGGCCCAGAATTAATTATAATTATATTGGAGCCCCAGAGAAAGCTGAAGTCCAACTCTGGAAAGTTAGTTAAACTAAGTTAAGGACCCTGATTGGGAAAAGGTGAGGCCCTGAGATTTGTGATAGGAGCATCTTGCTTGAAGCTGACAGTGGTAAATGGATCAGCTGGTTAGTTAGAAGCCTGCAGGGACAAGGCTCTGTGCAAGGCACGTGTGCATGGACCTATGGGATTCAACACAGAATGTGGAGATCTTTGTATTGCAAAGTAATGCTCAATAGGGACATCTATCACCGAAGACATGAATGACCACATGGACAAAATGACTTTCCCATTTAAACACAGCTAGTTTCAGTCATCAACCACCCCACTGCTGCCATAATGGCTACATGATGACAGCAACCAAAGTAGCAGAAATGAAGACCATGCACAGACCCAAATGAATGAACTCCCACTTACCGATA